>DWHO01001795.1:0-14516 GCA_018247575.1 Eurytides lysithous rurik | reverse complement strand
TAAACTATCTAGAATAATTAATTGCATAAAACAAATCTTATTTTTCATATTTCAAAGGGATTCAACAAAAATAAATATACCGAAGGTCGCGCGTAAGAGTATTATTTTGTTATTTTAATTTAACATACTTGTCGGTTTTTAAATATGAATATTTTTGTTTAATTTAGAAGGATATATAGTCTACTTTATTCACTATTCTTTTCGATAATGTTGATAACACATAATTGTTACAAAAATAGATTTATATTCGGTCAATCGGAAAAAATAACTACCTTCCCGAGTTTAATATTTTATTTAGATATGAACATGTAAGTTTTAAGTATATATTTTTATTTTGATTCGTTCTATATACACTGGCACAAAACAAAGGATTTTTTTTTTTTAAATTGTTCTTGTAGTTTTTTTTTAAAAACGTTTTTTACGGGGAACCTTTTTGCAGTTTGTATGGCGCGCTAGACGTCAGTTGACGTGAACGTAAACACAATTGACAACTCAAAAGCTAGGTCGTTAAAACACTTCACCAGGTTTCTGGGATGCCAGAGCAAATTGGCGGCGATTAATGACGTTTAATCACTACTTCCTTTAGCATTGACAGCATATTGACAGTCAATAGAGCAATGAAATTTTGACTTCTTTTCATCCTGCGCATTGCTAGCAGTGATATCGAAATACAGCTAAAATCTCTTTTGTAGATACAATTTTTAATTAAGATTTCTAGTATTGTATCTTAGGAATCTTCATTAAAATTATTATTTATTTAAATTTGTAAATACATCCAAATTTAAAACTATTTCTGTAACTGGCTAAAATTATTTGTTAGTAGTAGTAAGCCTCTGCATTTTTAGTTTAATTTGGTCAAAAGTATTTTAAAATTTTTGCTCTTTAAGCGAACACTGCATATGATTGAGGCGGCTTTCTTTTGTTTTATGGTATAAAATCTGTCAGTATAAAATATATATAACGCTTGCGATAAGACAGCTGCCTAAAAGAGGGATAGTATCGCTGTGCCGTTTGTTTAACAGCATTCTAGGCACGGCATACTTCCCCTCTATGTCGCAAACCGGCATGATCATCGTCCTGCATCGAATTTAGGCAAGGACCGAAGACTGCCGAAGAGCTATCGTCCCATAAAATTACTGGCGCACGTAGCCCTGCTCTGCCGCACGTAGCCCTGCTCTGCCTCACTCTGCTTCACGCCTCGAAGATATCGGATGTCGGTCAACGTTAACAAGACGTCCGTCATCTATATCAGGCACATCAGAGACCCACCCAGGCTTGAGCTGCGGCGTGTTTTTTTTGTTTCTTTTAATAGATCAGGCTGATAAACAAGCAATCAGCTCATCTGATGTTAGGTGATCACCACCGTCCATGGACATTTACAGCATCACAGAGCTAGCAAATGCGTTGCCAGCCTTTTTTTAAAGAGGGAAGAAGGAGGAGTGTAAGGATAGGAGGAGAGAAGGCTTGGAAGGGTTGGAGGGGGCGGAGATAATTAGGGGAGTGGGAGGGAGGGATGGGCTAGCGATCACCTCACTCACCGGATGAAACGCGGAGGCAAAAACACTTCCACTTTACGCCGATTTTCTGTCAGGTCGCGGTACATATCCGGTTCGAGCCGGCGCATTCAGCAGAGGGAACAGCTGCATGGCTCTAATTATACATAAATAATAGATAGTTTTGTTTTTTTTTGGGGTGTTACATTGTGTTGCAGTATTTAAAATGTCTTATCTACGGTGCTTGGCACGGTCTCGCATCGGCTCGAGGTGCAGGCGCAGGGCGATATGTCGGAAATGATGTCATCGCCCGAGACCTCCTTATGGAGTCAATCGACGTCTTCATGGTCCGTTTGGTGTGTCGATTATTCGACAGCGCCAACAACGGACCACCGCCACTTTAATGATCTCGCCCCACTCAGCATCTGCAGCACCGCCTTGAGACGGTGTCGTCCGCTGCTGCACTTCTTGAAGTGCGGTAACAATTCGTGTACACCTCATAAACCGCTGCCATGGTTGAAGAAGGATTGACGTGAGCGTTAATCTGACTACCCACCAGCACTAAGCTGGTCGAGATTCCGGTCGAACAATGGGAACATCGCCGATACTCGAATCGAGATATATGGTACCTGCGCTGTTGCCTTGCTCAATAAATATTAATAATTCTTCTTGAACTTATTTATTCTTACTCTATTTGATAATAATGATATTGAAATCAATTTTCAATATAAAAATAGAGTTCGTCAAAAATAAATCGAGTAGGGTATTTTCTAATTTCTCTCTGGCCTGATTTGATGAAACCTAGAATGAATAAAATATTGTAACTTTTAAGCTCATCAAGTCAGGAAAGCTAAAGTGAGAAAACTTAACGTATATCTACGCCATTGTAAAGGTAAAGTAATTCGACATTCCTTTTTATAATGTCTGCATACCTGGTGTAAATTTACAAGTCATCCAAGATATTAAATTCCACAAGGTAGCGGCTAAGTTCAAAATTTGAAACAAATCGTTTTAAAAATGTAGAAACAACTAGTCCCAATGAAATTAAAATAAATGCTTAATCAACTACTTTATTCGATTCCACTACTTCTTTGTACATCCTGTCAAACGACATTATACAAATAGGATTCTCATACATCGCACAGCCGGTCGTCCTCGCTTCGGAGCATGGTGATGACACACGGCGTGTATAAGGAAACGAAGCGATTTCTCCTGCCCCCAGCAACCGCGAAGGCCGTTGCACGTATACTATGTTAGCTAAATATGTATGCTGTCAGGGTTGTTTAAGGGGACGAATTGAATATGACATTTTGTTTAAAATAAAATTTGTAGAATATGGCACTGTGACTGGTTTTTAAGTGTATTGCAGTCATTAACAAAGTTAACATTTTTTGTTTTCTAGATGGTAAGAATACGCCTCAAAAAGACTGGGAGCACAAATAGACCTTTCGAAGTATAAAAGACGCTTATATATTTCAAAGTACTTAAGAATGAGGTAAGAAAATTGACCAATGTACTTATTGTTTGTTAAATTGTGCTGTACGTAACTGTGGCGTACTGGACGCACATAACATCCAATAAGAATCATCGAATATAGCTCTAAAAAAACACTCTTTAACGCCCACGATCGTAACAGAATCAAGAAATGTTAGTCCTGAAAAGGACTGTTTGTAAATCGGATCGTGGGCAACACGAAGCTCTAAAAAGGGCAGTTTCATAACGCCACGCATCTTCAATAATTACGTAATATATTTATTTCTTCAATAATCTTTCTTTCATAAAATCTTTCTTCAATAATATTCATATATCTTCTGACTGCAAATTGTTTTCAATCTTCATCAAGACGCGACGAAGTTTACGAACGAGGAATTGCGTATGTCTTCACCTCGGGCAGCTGTGGAGAGGAATGTGACGAAGCCGGCGCGCGATGTACTATTTATTACGTCTGCGGAATGAGGTGTGCGCGGGGGACGCGAGGGCGATTGCCTCGCAGCTCGCGCGAATTAAAACCGGCATTTTGATTGGCAGACAAATTTAATTATTATTTTTAATTAGTTTTTTATTTAACAATGTTTTGGTAGGTATATAAGTTGGCACAATTAACCAAATAAATACACATTCACAAGGAGTCAACAGCTCGAACCCGCATTGCCTCCAAATAACAATTTACTCTTATTATTTTTAAGTGTACCTTACCATCTCTTCTTAAATAAAAATTAAAAGATTTTCTTTAAGAATCCTATGCATTTGATTTGCTTTCTTGTCCCACCTTTATATGTGATACGGTGATAAGCGAACTCCTAAAACGATCTCGACATCTTAAATTCTATTAACTTTTGAAGACAAAACCCTTCTGTAAATAATTTCTACATTTCAAACAACTAGTGTTATATTTAGGAAATGGTTTCAATGGAAATAAATAACAGAGATTGTAATGCATGAGGCATTAGAATCTTCAAAGCCTTTTGTTGATAGAACATGTTAGTGAATATTTCTTTTTGTTGTTACGCTAATTTGTTTCACCAGTTAAACGAAGCTCGTTATTGTTAAATTATCTAAACAGTAGACTAAATTTATTTGATAACTTAAGTTTGTTTCTGTATAAAATTTTTAATGATATGCAAATCTTATTACTTTTTTATAATCTGTTAACGGGATTCGAGGGAAAATGTACACGTAAGCGCAGCCATCTATCGACAATAACTGTCAAGTATTAATTTTTGTTAATAGGCGTAAACGCCATCTATCGGCAGTAGTTGTCAAATATTAATTTTATATAAGTCATAAGTATTTATGAATAATTTCATTGCTATGAAATATTCACAATATAGGAGCTCAATATTTTAATTGTGTTTTTAAACAATATGCAGCTATTTTTGTAGTTCTAACATTAAATACACTGTTTTATAGTACGTCAATAGAGTGAATGTTAAAGAAAAGTTTTATATTTAAATACTAAAATTTGTGTATAAACAAGTACAAATGTTTGTATTAAAATATATAGCATCTAATATCATTACACTCAATTCCTGGTTGTGTCGACATCCGTTAACGAACTATGTAAGAATGTTTTCTTTATGTTAATATTAGATGTAATGAATTCTTGTAAAATAAATCAGTACATCATACAGTTATGTTAAATTCGTTAAAATTATTATTAAGAATGTTAAGCTATTCATAGGACACAAATAATTTCATCTATTTGTTGCAAGAGACAAAAATTATAATTTGCTATTTCCGTTTAGTGGCAGTTATAAAAGCCGTAACATTGTTTAGTCTTGTAATTCTCATTTCTTAATTGTCAAGTCTCAATCCTCATCCTCGCGCTAGCGAATGTAAATAAATTAAGTAAAATTTAGTGTGATTTTCATTCAAATGGACTTTTCATATGGAAACTCTGGCCTAGCGCCGATATACACAATCCCGCATTTACTGAAAGTTATAAAAAACTTCAGCCAACCCATGCTAATTATGTATATCAAAATTATTATTACTTTTTCAGGTCACAAAGAATTCGTTTACAACTAGACTATGATTAGTTCAACAACGCCAACATTTGTTGGATTACCGCGGGTTTATTTGCATATTCATTGCAGGCCGTTATTTAGTATGATTGACATAGCACATCATTTTATTAACTAAAATCTGTTAGGCAGCCACTTAACAGTGTGATAGAGCCCTACCACATTACAATTAATATAGAGTAAGCCATAATCACATTATTTAAAAAAAAATGGAAATATCTTGTTATAAGGGCATTACATACATAAATTTCACACAAATAAACTCCCAGATCGGGAACAACTATTTGTAGTTCATACAATATATGTACCGAGTGAGAATCGAATCCACGACCTACGACGCCGAAGCCAATAGTTTGGCAACTGCACCAAAGGTGTCAAAAAATTACGAATCATTTACCCATAAAACTCTGTTAAGATTGTAGGATAATAAGGTATACTGTTCGTAAATAACGGAATATGACATGTCAATAAACATTTGGAATGATGTCATAAAAAACAAATATGAAATTTCTAATAGTGTAATATTTATCTATCAAGACATTCAACAGACAATTATTAATAAACATACCATTAATTGATGTACAATTCAATGAAAACAAATTGTTTAGTCAAATTGTATCTAGTTAATTACTACTTAAAACATACACAAAACAAGACCACAAAATGCGTGTCATTATTGCATTATCTATATCAATTAATAACAATTAATAATGTACATTACTTCATTGTAATCACAAAATACTACTCCAGGGATATGAGTAATCAACATTTTAAGTGGCATACATCTTTTATGTGTATATTCTTGAACCATGCAGCAGTACAATTATCACAGCACTTTTAAAAATTGTGGTGTCAATAGACGAGATTAATTATCTACAACATTAAGCAGTTTTTCATGGGCAGCCCCTCAACTTCATGATCCTAAATTAAAACATTTTTTAATAAGTCACATCTTAAAATACTATTTAACACTATATTAGACCAATAAAGTTTAATAAATTTATCTACGTTGGCGGCGATTTTTCTTATTATTACGACCCTGATTGCCATTTTGAGAAGGCCCAGTGGATGTAGACGGCCCGTTTGTCGTTTGAGGTTGGACTGCAGGTGGAAGCGTAGGACCCTGTCTCTCTTGAATTAAATTGTTTACAACATAACCATTCTGCCTTCGAGGAGCAGGTGTTTGAGCATGTGCTTGCGGAGGGGGCACCGGTGGTGTACTGTCAGGGGGCTGTGTTGCATTTAAAGCAGCCCTCACTCTTTGTCTCATACGTCTACGAGCGTTCCGAGATAACGGTTGGGCTTCGACAGCTGGTTGTTCATTCTCAGACTGAGAATTCACATTTTCCTCAATTGGTGTGTGATCAACTAAACCATTGATACCGGGGTCGTCGTCGATTCTACTTGTCTGAGTTTCGGGCTCAGAAAACACTAAAGCATTCGCTTCTAAAGAAGCGAAGGCACGTGAAAGTCTTTCAACGTCGTTTTGCAAGTCCTGTAGCAAACTTTCTCGAAGGGTATTACCGCGGTTGGCAACTCTCATTACAGCACGGGGTTGAGTTTGATGTGCCAATTGGTCCGGGGGTGTGCGCCGCAATGACAATTTTCCGTTTATTGAAGCTGGCGCAGTTAATGCCGCGGCGTCCACTCCATTAACAATTAAGCAGTGACCTCTTTTTTTAAGAGAACCTTCACAAGCTCTTACAGACGATACCTGAAATATATTGTTTCATTGAAAACACTTGATTTAATGTCACACAAGAAGCCATAAACAATATTGTTTTTGCTTTTGATTTTTATTTTTTATGATTTTTTACACCATAGTTTTAAGTTTTATAGTGATACGACTATTTTGCCGTGGCCGTCTGGAAAAGGACAGCGTCATTGGTAATTTTTCTATCGCTAAGGAGCACTACTGTACTAAATGGAAGTATATTCGTATCATAGCACTAGGGATAAAAACACCTCATACCCCTGGGTGAAAATGCCATGTAAAGCCACACAAACCCTGACTGCACTGGGAAAGGATATCTTTACTAGCAGACACCTTACAAGTTCAATAAAGAATAATGTAGCATGTAGGCACAAAATATTTACTTACACAGTCTGAAAAAATAGCTTCCCGGTCATTACCAGAAATAGTCACAGTGTAACAGAACTCATGTGCCACCCAAGGAGAAGCAGCCATTGTCAACCATGCACATAAGCATTCATCTAGAAGAAAAGATTTACTCTTTATATCCAAACAATTGTTAAACATTTTTAAATAAATAAATAAAAAGACTCACTGCTTATTTCTATTATTAAAAAGAAGATTCCCATGTCTGACACACGGACAGCAGTCACAAGTCTGCCAGGAGTAGTAGCAAATTGCCAAGCTTGTAAGTATTCCCCATGTTCAGATTGACCCTTAAATGTATAATGTTAATAATATTTTTCATTTAATTATAATTAATATACATAAAAATCAAATATTTTTACATTTTGAGTGTAAGCAATACAATTATATGATTTTTTTTTATTAATTTTCAATTTTGTAACTGTAATTATAAATATATAATAGTATTCAACTTAATTATACTTAGCATACTTTTTAAAGGCTAGCTAAATATTTAATTTCACTTTAGACATACAATCTTATAACAAGTAACATTAAGAATTGACCGTACCAGAAGAGTGTTTGAATCTTTTAAAGGTTGAAAAATCAATATAATTTTAAACCAGCATTAAACTTTTCTTACCTCAATAAGATCAGGAGAATGAAAATAACGGAGGTGATTTAGTAAACGGGCAGAGGGCAACCGCTCGGCACTTCCATTTTTGCAGCAGAGACATCGAAAAAGACCTTTGCATGCTTGTGGTGCCCTCAAAATGATTTGCTAAAATATTTATATTTAATAGTTGAAAATAAAAACAAAGGATATGGCCAATTTATTCCATTTTAAAGTACATGTTAAAAAGATACCAAGATTTTTGTATCTGTATTTAATCAATATAGTATTGTTATACAAATGAGCTAAACTAACAAATAAGACACCACCTACAATTTTTATGTAAAAGTTGTGCATATGCAAGTGTTAAAGTTGTTGAAGTTTTTTCAAGAAGTTTTAAAGATGTTATTTAAATAAAATAAAATGACTATTTAATTTTCATGTATCAATAATAGATCCAACACAAGCTTTAAGACTTACATTTTGTAAATTAGGATTATTTTCCTCATCTTCACCTGAATCATTTTCATTTTCTCCTGAGCCTGCATCATGAGCTGATGTACTGCTCTCTGAAGAGCCTGAATCTGCATTTACTTTACCACCTAATTTCTGCAAGATAGAGAAAGAGTAGTTATCGCCTAAATATTATATCTTACTAATTTTACTTCAAGTCTCAGCATGCTTAAATTTATTATTATTCTATCCCTTTTAAGAAAAAGAAACTAAGCAAAGAAATCTTTCCCGACATTTATAATGTCAAATGCAGTATTCTTTATGAGAGCAGATATATGACAAATGAGCACAATCTACAACATTTGTTACAATGGCAACCTACTAGTGGCAATACCATAACTAGTAACACATTATGAATTTTAATACAAGGTAAAAAATTAAAAATATCATAGCACAAGTTATCAACAATTTAATCATTTTATTAGTGATGTAACATCAAAATATGTTTCATGTTTTCAAAATACACAAGATTTATAAACTGTTTTACATTACATTACAATATGGCATAGATTGAAATAAAAACCATTTGTGAAGGATGTTACTTACAAATGCTCTTAATTTTCTGAAATTTGCAATAAGTTCCTCCATTGCATAGTTGCGTGTGCCAAAGAAAAGAGCACGGCAGACTGGACAAACATCAAGACGAATTTTGCATCTCCCACAAACATGATGTCCTTCATTACATTGAAATATTTGTCCTGTGGGGATTTCATAACATACTGGACATTGTAATAGATCATCAAGATTGAATAAGGATTCAGGCTGAAAAGGAAACAAGAGTTTTTATAGTAATATTATGGAAAATCATTTTCAAATATTATAAAATAATCAATTGCTATGTTTTTTTTTCAGTTTCAGACTTAAAGAAATAACCATATCTATCTTCTTTAACTAATGTTTAAAACCAATATTTATGTCTTACATGGTAGTCAATAAGTTTTTAAAGAAGGTCAAATGAACTCATTCTTTGTCAATCAAACATATTGTTCCAAAATTATAACATAATATGAGGAATAACCAATATTAATTTATGAATAATTTTATTACGTAGGTACGATGTTACAAAAAAATCATGATAACGTTAACAAATATATAAATGAATATTTCCAAATATTAAACTTGTACAACTATTGTACTCTACCCTCATATAAAAAGATAACAAGGTTTAGGAGTTACATGCAGTATAAATATAAGACGGAATTATATTCAATGTACAAAATAACAATATATTTGCAAATTTTAATATAATACAGTTACGAAAAATAACACGTTGTATATAAACCCCTATAAAAATATTGTTCAACCGACAAGGTTGAACAATGGAAGTTGTAACGTAAATACAAAATTACGTTATTTCATGAATATCTCACCTGCACCTCCACCTTTTCACCCATAGTAAAAGTCTTCTAAAAATTGAAGACAAAAATAAATTTGTCAAGATAGGCTATCCGTATTGCTGAACGAGTATTTAACTAATAATGAAACACAGCTGTAACTGCAAAGATGGAGGACGCCCGACAGACTCAATTTAGGGTTGCCATATAGTTTATTATAATCATATTGTGTTGATTTAACAGCTTCTTTGGGTGAAGCCTCCTTCCAGCAACATCCCACTGATTCAGGAAAGATAATGAAGCTAGACAACAAACTTTCTTAACCGCGAATCGCAACAATTACAAGTAAATCAATCCGCCAAATTGCAAGAACATTCAAACGCGTTTAAAATATATATTTGTTTTTGTAAAATGTTTTTTTTTAAATAATTTAGACAACTTTCTAATTAGAGACGGCTTTAGAACCGAACACTCTAGAGTCCTCCTAATATACCGCATTACGAAGTACATACTCTCAAATTGCCACTACGACGCTTCAAAACAAAAAAAATGTGTAGTCTCTTTATTGATATCGCAAAAATCTTTGATAAAGTTTAACACAACGCATTAATATTTAAGTTATATTCCCTAGGACTACGAGACAGACTCGTACACACCATACGAGCCTACCTGTCAAGTAGTCAATTTCGGTTCAAAGTCGAGAATTCCCTTTCAAGCCTCCAATTTAATTCTTGAGAGCTGGTCTTCCACAAGGATTAGCAGGCTCAGCGACTCTCTTCTCGCTTTATTAATGTGATATCCCAATAACACCTAACGTCAAGTTGGCTCTGTACGCCGACGATACTGCTTAGTACGCGACTGATCGCAGCAAAGCCCAGATACGCATCCGCCTCTAGTCTGCACTCACCACTTTTGGCGAATGGTTCAGGAACTGGAGGATAGATGTAAATCACGAAAAAACAAAGGCGATCCTTTTCAATAGTTGATTTAAAATAAATAAAAAAAAAACTCCGTAAAGTAAAGCTCTTCGGTCAATCTATTCTATTGGAATGCAAAGTAAAATATCTCGGTGTTACCTTAGACAACCTTGTAACGTTCAAAAGCCATATAAGCATTATAGCTAATAAGGCAAAGTTTGCTATGACCCGCCTAGCACGCCTTACACGTGCCTCTAGCAAAATATCGCTAAAACGTAAATTACATCTATATAAAACGTGCATCCGCCCCATTATGTCATATGCAAGCGTATGCTTTGCACACATTCCCGAAGCCCACTTCAAGTGGTGCAAAATAAATTCCTCCGTCTCGTAATAGGCGCTCCTTATTACATACGTAATGCCGAATTTTGTTTGTGATTTGTCAGCATATTTCAAGGAAATATCGCTTAGACATTTTGAAAAAACTAAAAAGCTGTTCTAATCCGTTAGTAAGAGCTTTTGGAATTTACTCACCACCTCCTCGGGACGTGCACCCAAGATTTCGACGCCTTATAAGCGCATTAAGTGATCTGGATGACGCATTAACACGCGCTAGAAATTATATGCGCATACCTCCCGCACAAGGGAACGCTTACGACAATGTCGAACCAGTTCATAGACCCCGTAAAGACACGCTACCACCACTTAACGATGATGATGCAGGTGCCATGTACACGACTTCGTGTCACACAACACTTTCACTAGTCAACACATACCTATTACAGCGCGTCCACCGGTGAATGCGAAGTCCTTCACGATGTCGTAATGTCTCCGGTCGCTTTTAAATCACTTATGTCGTGCTGTAATTGTCTTTAATTTCGAGCATATCAGTCTGAGGTTAAAATCAATTCGACGACATAAACCTTCCTTCGATTAGGTTCCCTATCGATTCTAATTGTAGCCGAGGTTCGAAACTTCTTCCGAGAGGCCCCTTGGATCACGTACCATGCGTTAATAGGGGACTATCACACGAAAAAAAAAGATTGTGGTATATTGCATACTTTTAAACTTTCCTTATATAGGCCAAAATTATTTTTTGGCCTATATAAGGAAAGTTTAAAGGAATCTCTTTAGGAATTCGGAAAGTGCAATTAGCAAGTAAATAGTTCTTTAATCAATTAAATTAATGTTTGGCAACCTCTGTCATTAAATAATCAAAATGTTTGTAAAATAAAACGAAAAAAAATTCTAACTTGAGTATTGATTGTTATAGCACTTTATTATTAATTTTAACAATTACAAAATCATTAATGCGGCTATGTGTAAGGTTTTCAATACGTTCCATTTATTAATGTATGTTATAGGATATCCTCTATTTTTAACGGTGCTAGAGCCACGTAGCTTCCGCTGTTGCTAAATGTAACGACTCGAATCAGATAAGTACCGCCTCACAGAAAATCGGCGTAAAGTTTAAGTGGTGGCCCGTGGCCTACCCCTTTCCCTTTTCTTTACTTTTCAAACCTCCCCCTTCCTTTTTTGCTTTTCCCTTCCACCTTAAAGGTCGGTAACGCATTTGCAAAACGTTACAAATGTCCATGGGCAGCAGTTATGGCTTCCACCTGGTAAACCGCTTGCTTGTTTGCCCGCCTACTCCATAAATATAAAAAATAATCTCCGTAAAATTCGAAAAAATTCAACGGCTTGCAGTGATTGTTTTTAATTTTTGTAAAATAGGATTTTATTGTTATTGAACACTTATCTTTGATGGAAGATGCACTAGGTAGCAGGTAACGGTCTTAAAATCAAATTGGAAACGTATGTTGAGGTTACGTTATTATTGAATTATTTAATATATTTATTTTTTATATATATTTTATATTGATTTTTATTTTTTTAAAAGTTATTATATTCATTAAGTAGCTTTAGAGAAATAAAACTCGTAGATTTATCAATATTATATTTAGTTTTATTTATTTGATGTAAATGGGTAACATTGTAAGTTATTTGTCAGTTTTTGAGTACGCTGTCATAGAATAGGATTTTGTTTACATGTTTTTGTGACTAATAATCTTAAAATTATTTTCTATGATTACACCTTGTCAAAATCATGCTCTACAATTCGAATGTATTTTTAGTTATAATTATTTCTGTTAACATCAAATGTAAGTAGTGTTTTTGTGAATTGATTTTTCGTCATATTCAATCTTCAATATTATTAAATAATTCCTACTAAGAAATTAACATCTAAATTTTACAGTCTTTTCCTGTGAAAGGCTACATGAACAAATATATTCATCAATAGAAGGTGGAGCTGCGTGTTTTAAACGTTTAAATGGAACTCATCAGACAGGATGTTCATGTAAGTTTTTTTTTCATGTAAAGTAAATTTTTTATTAAAATAAAACTTTAAAGGAGTATATTTTTTTTTTGAGATAAAATCACGACTGTCTAATCCCGTTACCCAGTAAAAATGTTATTAGTTTAATTCTTTGCGAGTAAATCACAATGAGAAACCTGAATGTATTTTGTATAAATTTTATATTTTTTTAAATTAAAATAAAATCAATTTGGTATAAAATAACTGTTACTTCATCTAAGTATGTATATATATAAAATTACTATTATTTTTAATAATCTGTATAACCAAACTTTTGTTGCATTGTAATAAGGTATTCAATAATTTTCAGCTTCTAATAATGGAGCGGTAGGAGTAGTTCAAATGATAAATGATATCAGTGATGCCCAATGGTTAGCTCATAATGCATCAGCTGGACCATTTATGGCGGTTGTAAGCACTGCACTATTCTATGAAGTAATTGAGCTGCTAATGAGCAAGTCAGCCAATTTGGCCGGTATTCTTATTTATCATAATTCAACAATGAGGTAAATGCTCAAATAAAAACCAAAATATTGTTTTCAAAGAAACAACTCTAAAATAATAAATATTTTTAATATTACAGACCTGCAACATATAGTCAAGAATCAAATTGTCCAAATAAATATTCATCTGATCCTAATAGTCAATGTCCTTCAAAAAGCACTGGAATTGCATGGAATGAGGGTGGTACTGGTCTGTTACGAAGAGACATACCATTTCCTATTTTTTATCTGCCTCAGACTCATATTAATGAAATTGAAAAGATTCAGAAGTGTTATGAAAGGTGAAATCCGTTTTTAATGTTTTATTACAAATATTTAAAAGGGAAATGTGATGCTATTAGGCATTCTCTTACATTACCCCTTCAACCTGGGAGGTATGAAAAAAATTACCACAATTTTTTTAGAGTAACAATCAATACTAAATGAATTTAACAATTATAAAAAAAAATCAGTCATGTTTATTCATTATATTGTTTGAAATAAATACTGTTAAGCACTTTTTAGCTCTTATTAAAAGAACCCCTGAAAAAATATTAAATGAGGAATATAGCACCTCAACTTGCAAATAAAGAAATCATCTTGCCATAGGAAATTATATTTCTATGTCACAGATGTTTTCTTGAATACAAAATATTACATTTAAGTCAAGGTCAGAACAACTATTTGTGTGATCCACAAATAGTTGTTCTCTCTTTGACTTACATGGTGACTCAAACCACTATACCATCCATGAAGTTGTCGTATATACCTAAAATACTGTTGAACAAAATTTTGGTACTGATAAGTTTGTAGATAACTGTACAAATGGTTTTCAGGCCATTATATGTAATAGAGTAGCCTCACTAGTGCATAAACTTTACGGAAACATCAACTGCATCTTGAAAACTATATCTAAAAAGCCCAATAGTCCTATTCTGCAGTATTGGGTTCATACACACATGTGTTCCTGATATAACAGGATTGTAAATAAAAGAGGCTGTATTTTACTTTTTAATTTGTTAAACTTATTATTGCTGTTTAAGTTGTTTGTTTATAATCTACTAACTTAGTTCTTAAGTTTCTGTTATACTAATACCTGTGGATCATGGTCCAAAATAAAATTTATAATATATATATATATATATATGTCTATATATATATATAT
>DWHO01001794.1:0-14517 GCA_018247575.1 Eurytides lysithous rurik | reverse complement strand
AAGCGTTTGCGCAGACACAGGTGCACTCACTCTTCCTTTTGCTCTCATAGCCCGATGGGACGGATAACCGACACGACTGGAGAGAGATAAGGCGCAAAGGTCGTGACATTAAACCGGCCTCTTAATAACGACTTCTTCAAGCCACTGCTAGATGTCATCGACAAGAAGCCGGGACCGACATTATACATGCCCATCCGACCTATGGATCATCTTACTTTTCAGGCAATCGAATCAGCCCGTAATCCCTAATCCAACTAAGAAACAACAACAGAAAATCATTGCTCTCCGCGGCATTCGAACCCACGACTTCCGTTTTGTAAAGCGCAAGCCTATACCACTAGGCCAAGAGGCAGTTATTGATTTAACAACGAATATTTTATGGAGATAAGTGGTGGAAAAGCAAGTCAAGTGCCTGATGGTAACCAACACTTAGCCATAATGTCATCGATACTCAGTATTTTAAATGTCCAAAAACCAATCTTCCTAGAAGCTAAACTAGCATAAAGATAATGAAAAGTATAAAATTTGTCGAAGCAACCTACCCAGGTAGTTGATGTCTCAAGATATCGCCCGGCAGCCGCTGCAGCAGCTTCACTAGTGCTAAGGCGATTGGTACGCGTACCATATCCTCCTCTTGGCGCAAGAGACCGGTACGGCGGCGGTTGAGCTTATGGGACTCGTCGTGATCAGTCATTTTTCCAATAGCCCTGCAAACCGTTTGCGCGTTTCGATAAAAATTGGACTCAAAAACAAAGTGAACCTTTATTAGAAGTTCTTTCCAAAAAAAATTTTAGGAGGTAAAGTGATAAGACTAACAATTGGCTTTCAAATGCTTTACTAGGCAGCCAGATAAATAGCAGTGATGAAATCATAGAATCTAATATTCTTTACGTTACCAAGTTACTAAAGTCATATTAGACATCCTTGCAGTAAAAATAGTAAAAGGTCAATAGAATTTCTACATTAATCAAAAACAAAATAAAATTCATAAATAATTTTCACGACACTAAGGATATATTTATGAAATGCAGAATTGTGCATTTCATATTAGAACTCACCGATTCAACTGAGGCAATAGTCCCGAACTCAAAGATTTGATGATCCTATTAACAACAGAAGGCGACACGCTAGTTACACGTTCAAATGCCGGTATATCAGTGATTTCCTTAGGTGGATGTTCTTCTATCTCCTCATCATTGTCTGCAGTTTGTAAGTTATTTTCAAGATCGTCTATAACTTCATCATCTTGTTCCTGAGCCTGATTGTTTTCTTCTTCATCCTGTTTAATCTCATTATCATTTTCTATATTATTCTTATCTTTTTGTCTTTTCTCTCGCACTTTAGCGGAAGGGATATTTGTGAGTAACGCTTTAGGCAACTGAATGTTTTGCGCTTTAGAGAAATCAAAATGAAACGAATCGATTATCCCGACCAAAATACGCGTTAACTGCTTCTGATGATCAGTGGAATGTCTCAGCTTATTCAAGTACAGTTTTAAGATGACCTCGTAGTGATACCACGGCAACAATCTGCAACAGGTCGAGATGACTTCTATCGTAGCGTCTATTAGCGAGTTCTTATCCGCGTATTGGTCGTCGCAGATGTATATAGACGCTAGAGGCAGGATAAAGTTAGTCAATGTCCTCGGTGTAGGGCATTTGATCATTTTACGAGCGATCTTACTGAATTTCAGCAAAGCTCTCACCCGCCTGTGCAGCTGCAAGTGGCATATATTGTCGAAGAAATCCACCTCGCGGTCCTCTTTATTTACGAAATGAGCGAGATCGGACAAAACAACATCCGCCTCCGGGCATTCTCTTGCCAGTTCCCCTAACAACGTAATAGATTCAACTCGTAAGTTCTCATTTTTACTGTCCCTTATTCCAGTTGATATTAGCGATAAAATAGTGTCCCTTATTAAAAATTGACCATCAGAGGCCGACCGGAACTTCAGCAGCAATTTTGGAAGGATTCTCTTGAGACATAAACCAGCACTGTCCCGTAGACCGATATCCTTCTCTGTTCGAATGAAGAAAAAACAGTTATTCACAATTAGAATAGCTAGATCCACGTTTATCTCGTTGCTGTCGGCCATTTTATAAAGTTCTTTATACGCATCCAATCTCCTATCAAAATCGGGCTGTTCTATCCATCTTTTGTTAAATGCATTAAGCTCTGTGATAATGTTAGCCATTTTCAAGAAGACCTCTTTATTATCAGTCACATTTTCAGCAATAGAACCAAGTAGCTTTATTAGCAGCTTTCTTACGTCCACTGGGCCGACTTTATTAAAAAGAACAGCGATATTCTTAATGTACCGCTGTGGTGTTGCACTGTGACCCAAGAGATTGATAATAATGCTGACAGCGTGTTCCATATTTTCTTCCGCCATGTTCATGCAAACCTTTTTTACCAATATCGGTAATAGCAGACTTAACAAATCATCGCACATTTCAGGAATGGTCACCATTTCAGTTACCCGTGAAAGAATTAGGAGATCTCTTTTGTTTACCGTATTCGACTTAGCACTATTTGCTACACGCCGTTTCATAACCTCCAATATACTTGGCAAATGCGGAACCAAAATTCTACTACCAAAGTTTAATTCTACTGGCATATCACACTTCACTTCCAAGGAATTAAATGTTTCAATCGGGGGTACGTCTTTATTTTCTTCATCTTCTGTTAAAGTTAACAGTTTTTCAATCATATCCAAAATTAAATTAACTACACCTGGATTTGTTTTAGGTGCTAACAGTAATTTAAACATCGCCGGCAAAACACTCAAACCACTATCGTCCTTTGAACATGTCACAAGCAGGATATAATATCTAGGATTATGACACCATATATTGAATAACTTCAATAAGGCCGTGGGACTGTGAATGCCTTCTATATGAAGTTTGGACGTCAAAGGCCAAATAAGTGTCTCGAACAGGACAAACAATTCTTCTTTGCTCCAAACATATTTATCAAATTGATCAAACAATTTGCCCAATATACCTAGAGCAATAGTCCTTAGGTTCTTCATAACTTTGATATAGCTTACGTGTACTTTGTCGACGTGAGTCAGTACAGCAGCTATTTGACAACAAACTGCATAAAATATTTTAAAAAGCTCTGAAAGTAATTGGTCTTTCATTGAACCACCAAAGTACTCGCGTACAACATCGAATAAATTAAGTACACTGTGAATTTTGCCCGGTGAAGTGACTGATTTTAAATCTAAATTCTTCAATATTGTTTCGTAAATTTCTTTAGGACTCATAATAATGTACTGTTTTAAATATGAAAATGCCATTTCAATAAATATCTTTAGTTCATTTTCTTGACAACCGCTCAAATACCTCATAACAAGTGACCTCTTTGTTTGTCCACCTCCTTTTTTATCTGCGCCCAATTTTGATGTCATTTTACCATAGAGAATTCTTAAGACGATTGGAATAACATGCTCTCTGTCTTCTGACTGGATACATTGAGAATCTTCTGTTATTTTAAAAAGAGTAAGTTCATCTTTGAATTTTTTGTCATCAACTAGATTATATAAATTTGCTTTATATGCAACAACATTTTTATTTTTATAGTTCAAAACACAATCTAAGGCGTATTTTTGAAGACCGGGATTTTTATTTTTCAAAAAATCCATAAAAAGATCCCAAAAAATGGATTCCTTATACAAGGCTCTAGGATTTTTGAACTGGGCCAAGACTTGCATAACATTTATCAAAGTTTTAAAAACAATTTTTCCCTTTCCTAAATCTCTGGTTCTATCAACATCCATTAAGTCTAATTTACTTTCATCTTTCTCTTCATTCTCCTCTAATTCAATATCCATTTCATCACTTTTATAAACCTCAATATCTACTTTAAGTGCATTAGTATTGTCATTTCTTTTATACTCATCCTCAATGAAATTGAGGAAAAGGCCTACCACATCCCTATTTTTCACTTCACAGACTTGTATGCACTGTGTCATAGCTTTTAACATAAGGTTTCTATAGTTATATATATCTGGGTTCTCTGGTATACTGTTATAAGAATTATATAAATCTTTTAAAAGCTCAAATTCTGTATTCATTTCGTCCTCAAACTGAAACACGGCTAAATCGCTCCTTGCACTAATAAACGAAAATTTCAAGGCTTCATAAAATGGAGGCCAAAATTCATCAGCGATAAGAGCATTTCCGTACCCTGCAATAAATTCCGTGACGGGTTCCCAGAGCAGCTTAAAGTTTAAGTACAAAACTCCAAGCATGTATCTTAGAGCGAAAAGGTGAAAATCTGTTTCTTTCGCTAGGACGTATTGCGTCGTGTTAAATGTCATTTTCTGCAAAATATTTATTTGAGTTCTATATTCTTGAATTGATGGCGAAATAGACTCGACTTCAAAGCATTTACTAAAAATTGAGAACTTTTCCATGACAACTCCAGCCTGTGGCAGTTTATTCAGCTCATCAATGTTTTCAAATAGTTTATAAATATGTGTAGTTAGCAACCGAACCTGTAAAAAATCACAAAGTTTTATATACAAATCAAAAACTTTCTCTATAAACTTATTCTGGTTACTGTTAATTTATACATAAAATGTAATCTATTTTATAGATTTCATCAGATTTAATTATTGTTTTAAATTCCAATTACTTTATGTATAAAATCCGAAATCAATTTTAATAATTTGCAGTATTCACATAAGCAAAAGATAATATTATTCTGGTTACTTACTATGTGAAATGGTGAGGACACATTTGGTCTGATATATGAGTCAAGTAATGACAAAAAAGCGTAATTTAGACCATTTTCATGCTCATATGCAGTCAAATATAAATCCAGAAGTTGTAATGCGGCCAAATAATTAGGGTCTGCTGCTAGTGGAACTATCACAGGCAACAATTTATCAATGTCACAAATATCTTTTGTTTTTTTACAACTGGATATATGCACTACACACTCTATGGCATTTGCCAAAATAAACAATATCTTTCTTGCATATCCTGCCTTGACATTACTGTTATATAGAATTTTTCTCTCCTCCGTTTTCTCTTCAAAATTTTCACTATCCAACATTTCCAATAAGCAGCATATAATTGCCCTTATTTTTTGAATGCATACTTCAACATCAAGTTTTTCAATATGTGGTAAACAAAATAAAACACACATCAACTTCTCCGAGTTTTCAATTTGGCTTTCAATTTTACTGCTAAGGACATTTTGCACATATTCCATGACCAGGGAAAGACCTTTTCCAAAATTTAAAGGATATTTTACCCACTCAAAGAGCCTCAATCCATTCTTTGACAAGGGAGATTTGACTAAACATATTTTTGACAGTGCATGCATGGCATCGTCACTAAATTTTGATTCGACAACAAAATTTAAAAATGACGGAAGTATATGTAAATCGAATTGTGAGTAATCTATTACATTATCAACAAAGTTTAAAAGAATCTTTGGGCATGGTAATGACACCAAGGCTTTTATGATTATGCCGGCATGTTCTTGTGACAAAAGGATGTTGGATGAAAGGAGTAAAAGTGCTCCAATCTGTGCACAAACTTCTAAGACATCTTCAGATGTCTGTCTACATATAACCTTGACAAGCAAAACAGAAAAATGTTGAGGATCTGTAAGGAATTTTCCATTTTGTCTCTCAATCACTTGACCAGACAACCGCAACACATACTCTAGACTCCTATTATGACCATTGTTTTCTATTAAATTTTCTTCTATAAACTTCAAAATGGGCAGCCAAAATATTGTAAACTCCTTCTGTGATATACCTTGTAATGCATCTTCAACAGTTTGTGTAAGTACTTTAAACAATACTTCCTGATGATCACGATTTTCTTTTAAATGTTGCAGAATTATTGGAATAAATGTTTCTGTGCAACTATGAAATTTATTTGAGACACCTTTACAAATTTCAAATAAGAGATGACCAGTGCCCACAATGGCCTGAAAAAGATAACATTTAACAGCACAATTAAATTAGATTAATCAGTTACAAAGTAAATATAATATACATACTTGATCATTCTCCAGCAAATAATTCAATAAGTGATGTATAAATTTGCTTTTATCTCTGATATCTCTTGCAACAAATGCGAAACTCTCAGCAGCAAAATTATTTATATACTGTGGATGCCTGTCACTTAGAAGGGGCACAATCCTGTTAAGAACAGTTTCTATATCCTTCTTCAAATATGGCTTCAAGATTTTAAAAAGAAATGCCAAACAAACCAGTGTCCACTCCAATCTGTCAGGGTCTTTTGTATTCAATAATTTTATGAGAATATCAAGAAACTTTGGAAAGTGAGGATAAAAGTCATTTCTTAAATCCTTTGCTAGCGAGATCAAAATTCTGAAATTCAAGGAATTACACTTAATGAATTGTAAATAACATATGTTTATTTCTAATCAATTATACCAAATTTTAATTTTCACAGTGCAAAATGTTTTATCACTATCTTTTTGTATTTATTTTACAATTTGAAAACAAAAGATTTTATTTCATATAAAACAATAACACATGCAATTACATATAAGTATTCCAATAATAACTTACTCCAACAATGGTTGTAAGCACAATTGATCTTCAAGGTTTAAATATTTTTCAACTGTGTCCAGTATTTCATTCTTTTTATGTAACAACTGTGCTATAGTAATAACACCAAAAACTTCCTTCTTGAACTTTTTAAAATTTTCAGTTAAATTAAGCACATGCCATTTCTGAAGAGCCAAGTAGAAGTGAGTTTCATTTTCTTCTGGATTGCTGGTATATGCATGTTCAATATGATACAATGCAGCATGGCGTATATCAATGGAGTTAATTCGCTCGGCAAATGGAATAAACTGCAATCATTCAAAAAGACAATAAACAGTCAGCTCTTTAATCGATTCCATCGATAGTAAAAGCTTATACTTAAATTACTTGAAAATATCGTAACCTATATGCGCGGCACGCAAAATTGTAATAATTAAATCATACCCGAAAGGTGTTGGTTGTTTTATGCTTCACAGGTTTCGTTTTCATATTTGAGATTTTGATTGCATCAACACTTTTACTTCCACATACTAAAAACAAATTAAATAAGATACATTACATACGTAAAATACGTTACAAACAATAAAATATAACTGCAGGTACATAAATACTTGCTTTTTCTTTCGTTATGCGATATAAACACAAACTCAATTCGCCGTACACGTGCAGCTGACAGTTGACAATCAATGATATTTGACATACAGAAATAATGTTACCAAACTTTAAATAACTATTCAACAAATTAAACATTTTTTGAGGAAGTAAAGGATGCTGATCGTAACTATACAGAAATTTAAGTACCACACGATATGGCCCTACTTTCCTCTGAAGAGGAACGAACCTTATTTTGAATCGCAATCGAAAAGATATCTAAGCGGAGTATATTTATTTGTTTTATATATTTTTTGTTGAAAACCGTATAAATAACGTAAGCCATTCAAAAAAGGCAAGGCACCTAACAACAGTGTGTACTTTGCGAATCGGGGACCTCGCTTTTGCCAGCAGACTTGCAGTAATAGTTCGCTCGTTGTTGAAATAAACTATGAACTATAACAAACTATGGCTATGGAATGTAAGAATGTTATCTAAAATAACATATAGATATTTAACCATGTTTTCCAATGGCATGGGTTGTGATAATTAATGGATTGACTCACTATTAAAAGGGATTCATATTAAGATTAAAAGGGATTCATAACAGATATCCATAAACATGATAAACGAAACTAATTGTTTTAATATAAGTGTAAAATTGTTATCTGTTTCTTAATGAAAAGACTTACAGAGAACAAAAATTACCAATTATAAAAGTCACACTAAAAATGTTATGTTAGGCAATGGTAATAGAACTTACCGTCGAATTTCGAACAATGCACAACTTATATTCATACTAGAAAAAATCTTGTCGATGATCAAAAATAAAATAAAATCTGATTCTATAATTCCCACAGAGTACAAATACTCGACAACTAGCTAAAGGACTATTGACTGATTGATAATAGTTATACCGGTTGATAATAAGTACGTCTATTAAGTAGTATTTGCATAGAATTATTTTTGTATTTAGCATTGTAGGGAGTAATATTATTTTTATCTTTTGTTCAATGCTTGCTAGAGTTATAAACTCGCTGCCGTTGGGGCTCTCACAAGGAATCACAAAACTTTATTTTCGAGGTAAGTTTATGTATCATTCTTTTCCTTTTCATCTTATTTTTGTTCGATAAGACGTCATGCAATTTTCTGTATATAATTTATAGCTAGCAGTTATGTCGGAAATGCCCTCGATCCTTATTGTAACTTAAATAGTAAATAGTAAACACATTGTTGTTTAAAGGTGAAGTACAGCCAATTTTAAAAGATTTTTAAATAGTAAGTAAAAAATATGGCTTTTGGCTATCAAAAACAAAGTCACCAACTTGTTATTTAGTATAAAATGAATATAAATTTGGTCTAAAAATATCAAGAACGTGATTGATATTTACATTTTCAGCTTTAACTTGGAAACAAGAAGGATTTCACAGTACACAGGAACATCTAGTTTACAACAAAATGGATGTGAAAATTCTACCTGCGCTGCAGGATAACTATATGTATTTAATTGTGGATAAAGCAACTAAGGAGGCAGCAATTGTCGATCCAGTGGAACCTAATACAGTCCTTAAAGCTGTACAAGAAAATGGAGTGAAACTGACAACAGTGCTTACAACTCATCATCACTGGTAATGTTTTATTTTTATGTATAGCTCTTCTTAGTGTGATATTGCAACATGTATATGTGTATATATATGTTATATTTGTTTCATGTATTACATGTTTTTATTTTGTGTCATAATTCATTCCCCTAAAATTTTCCAAAGTAAAATTTGAGTATGTCTATCCCTGCCCTACCTATCCAAGAAGTTGTATTTGTTGTTTGTTGCATGAGAGAGAGAGAGAGAGACAAACCCACAATAATATATTCCCATTTAATATTTTAATAAGAATTATGGTTTCCGTCCAAGATTCTTTTCACTTTAATGTTGTAAAATTAAGCAACAATGAGTATGTAAAATATTTGCATTAGCACAGTTCTGAGAATCAATCATTGTAAATTTCTAGGGACCATGCTGGAGGTAATGAGAATTTGGTGAAAATGCATCCGGGCCTAAATGTATATGGTGGTGATGACCGTATTGGAGCTTTGACTAAGAAAGTTCAGCATAACACAACTTTTAACATTGGTCAGCTGAATGTACAGTGTCTATTTACACCGTGCCATACATCTGGACATATTTGCTATTATGTCACATCTCCCAATGAAGCAGAAGAATCAGCTGTGTTCACTGGTACCATTATTGCCTTATAATATTGTACATTTCATATAGTAATTTATAGTATTGATAATTGTTATTTTTTGGATGTAAATTAATTTTTAGAAAATCTTGTGGCTAATATTATTAACCATGCTTTCTGTGCTATATCCTTTAGGAAGCACTTTTCTCCTTTTCACATGTGGGTGTTAGGGGTTTATATTTTCAATGCACTAAAAGGACATGTTTTCCTGTTGCAGGAGACACATTATTCTTAGGTGGTTGTGGCAGATTCTTTGAAGGTACAGCAGAGCAAATGTATCATGCTCTAATTGAAGTGTTGAGCAGTCTCCCCGACCAGACTAAAGTCTTCTGTGGGCATGAATATTCTTTGCAAAATTTGAAATTTGGTGCACATGTAGAACCAGATAATGTAAATGTGAAAGATAAAATAAAATGGTCTACAGACCGTAGGCAAGAAGGGAAGCCAACAGTAAGAATAAATAAATAAATATCTAAATATTTAATATGGAAGAAACTTCAATAGGAAATTCACATTGTTTGTGTTGCATAAACTATGTGAATTTCAAATCATATTAGAGTCAACTTTATAAATATAAATAACATCCCCTACCTATCTTATCTGAAAAGACGTAGCTTATTAGTACTAGTAAGACTCCTTCAGAGTCAGTCGAGAGAATATTGCATCATTGCCACTTATTCTTTTGTCAAGCTGTCATATACAAGCATTCTACCTTTCATTTGGATGAGCAATCCCTTTGTATATTAATTACTGGCCGTAGTGATTTTTATCAATTGATGACAACCATTACATTTCATTCAACCATGGATATTCAGACTGAATAAAAAACCATGAATGCTATTGCTTTCTATATGAAACTTGCAATGTTTTGGATACTTAATTATTTTATAAATGTAAACACTACCTACATAAATTATGGTCAGATACATCATGTAAAGTTAATATTTTCAGGTGCCTTCTACAATTGCAGAAGAGAAGTTATACAATCCATTCATGAGGGTAATGCAGCCGTCAGTCATGAGCCATGCAAATAAAAAGGATCCTATTGAAACGATGAAAGCTATCCGACTTGAAAAGGATAACTTTAAGGGTTGAATAAATAACTTTTTTTAATTTTATACTTTATATTTTATTTTACTGTTGGGTATGATTAAACTGTTTTTTAAAAGTATTTTTTTAATTTCTTATGACATTTTCTTCCTTGGTAAATATACCCATGTTTTATATCATTATCAAATATTAAAAATCTTTTTTTTTACTAAATTTATGTCTTACATAACTTTATCCTGCGTTTAAAAGCAAGTCAATTTGTAGAAAAAACAGACGAGAAATTCAAGCAAGTTTGACAATACCTGCAACATATATCTTTACTCCTTTTTGAAGTTAGTTAAAAATGGATTACTGAAACCTGAAACCAATAACATTACTGAAGAGATTACTTAAGTTTTTCTTTAATTTATTACTTAAATGTATTATGGTGATACATATAAAAATATTGCTCCACCGTAAAATACTTTATTACAGATTAACTTAAAGCTATCTATCACAAGGGTATTACAAGCTATTGTTGATTTGTTATTCATTGCTCCTTCTTTATATATGCTGACATTTCCACAGCATACTTTTCTTTTGATCTTTCAAACATGGCCACATACACCTAAAACAAAAATTGTGTAATAAAATAACTCAAAGATCATGAAAATTTCTTTGTCTGATTATAAAAAACAAATTTTTCTCAGAGCTAAAGTAAAAACATAAAAATTTTATGAAAGAAGTTAGTATAGTTGGTAAATTAAAGGTTTTAGTAACAGGGGTCGAAGATACCTAAATGATTTAAAAAAATTAGTGTCATAGTTGATTTTTATAAACATTTCAACAGTTGATGTTGTCAACATTTTATAATGTTCAAAAACCAATAACATTTAGGAAGGATAGTGTAACATAATTTTTACTCTAAGAAAATCTTAGTACCTAGTTAGTCAAAGATAGCTACTGCAATTTTTTGTGTTAAATGCATTTTTAAACACTTAACAGTGCTACAAAATCCACTTTACCAGTTTTGAAAAATGTTTATGACTATAATACTTTATGAAGTTATTACCTTGACTATTAAAGATTTTCAACAAAGTGTTATTATTAATGATGTACAGAAACTAATTATGCTATTATGTTGATTTACTTACACTTTTTTCATCATTTGTCAAAGACCTCCACCGTGATGCTAACTGCCTGGTCACCTCTTGTTTGGAAGGTTCTGCTCCCATTTCTGATGAAGTTTCTGCCACAACTAACGGTCTTTGCTCTTGGCAAAATTGAAAGAAAGCATTGCATGGCTTTTTTGGAGCATTTGGATCTCTTTCTGGCTGTAATATTCAAACAGAAAATAAAAAAAATATATAGTATTTATAATTAGAAGAAAAAATTGTAACACAAGCAAAAAGTGACAAATCTATGCAGTGTATAAAACGTTTCAAATGAATGTATATTTATCAAAATGATAGTTTACCTTATCAGCTTTACTTTTTCTTTTGGGTCCTGGTTTTTTGCCGCCAGTAGGATTTTGTTTTTCAGCATTTTTTAACACTTGTTGTGTCTTAGGCACCGGACGAGCTACTCGCGAGGTCATCTCTGGCTTAACATCCATTTCAACCGATGATGTTCTGAACTGATCGCCATGTTTATCTAGTCGCTCAATTAATAACTTTATATCTTTCCTGTACCGTTTCGTAATTCTCTTCACTTCATGGATCCTGCAATGAAAGTAATCTTATTTTAAGCCTCGCCGAGACGTAAATAATTACTTCGCGGTATAAACACGAACCTATTTACAATTCTTTCGTTATCCTGTTGCAATACTTCACATCGCTCTAGTAATAGCTGATATTTTCGCCTGTAAATTTCATCTTCTGATGGTAAGCTAACCATATCATCTGAGTCGTCAGAAATATTCGAGTTAATCTGTTGGACTGTCATTTTAAATTATTTTTAAGGCTACAAAGTTCAGCACAACAAAATTTCTTTTTATTTAGTTGTCGCCCGCCTGTCAAAAGTTGTTTTCTGAGGTTGGCAGTACGTTTATTCTGATAGTCGTCAGAAAATTTGTGACCTACTTTAAAACGGAGTTTTTTTATTTTTCGATATAAAAAACCATTAGTAACTAGAGTAATTATGCGTTTGTTTAAAATGTGTGAAAATAATATTTCTTAATAACTAAAGATAAAAAAATATATTATAACTCTTTCAAACACGTTATATCCCGGTTAGGCGAATATAGAGGTGTATAAAAAATATGAGCATTGTAAATTCCAGTTTTTCAGCTTGATACACTTTTCCACTTAAAATGAAATGTTAATCAGAGTAGTACTTTAATTTGGTATTAATATTATTGTGCAAAAATAATTTTTAAATACTACCTAGTTATCAAAAATGTATTATAAAATTATATGAACAATATTTTAAATTAGGATAATATTCCAAAATGTTGATTTAAAATTAATATAAATATCAAACAATAACAAAAGAAATTTGATTGTTTTTTTTTCATTGACGCAGCGTTTACTTATCGCAATGTATACATTTGAGTTTGCGCATTGCGATTCTCTGGCGTCAGTAGTAACAGCGCGTATAGTAAGGTTGATTTTATTATACACATCGATCATCGTAAATTATATTAAATATGATTTGTTTACAAATTTTGCCGCTTCTAGTGGTATTTAATTTAAATTATATTTCTTACTCAAATTAAGTAAAAATATTTCTTTTTAGTGAAAGACGAAGATAGTAGTGCCAATGAATACCAAAAAAAGCAATGAAATGTTTTCCGGCTTTTTCGAAACAAACTATTTTTATATATTTCATATTATTATTTCTATTATATTTATTTTATATTTTGAATACCTGTTTAGTTGACGAAAAAAAGGTAAGTGTTCTTTTTATTCTTTCTAAAAACATGACCACTTAAAGTATATTAAGTTTAAAAAAATATATAATATTTAAAATATTACTACAACATATTTTTTTATTTTAGTTAATCTTCAAATCTTTTTTTAATTCTCCTCACATATCAAATTATAAAAGTGCAACGCTTCGGTTCGTCTCTTTTCTTGGATATAACACAGAAAATAACTTTGAAAATCAATATAGGAGACTGAAAAAGCAAAATTTGGTGCCGACTAAGAGACTGCCAGATGCCTTGATTATTGGTGTAAAGAAATGTGGCACACGCGCATTATTGGAATTTTTAAGGTAAAATAAAAATATATTCAAGCGTCACGATTATAATGTTATATCTGAACTTTTTCTTACATTTTAAAAATTTATACATTAAAAATTAAGCTCGGATAAATTTATTTTTTCAAAAAAAATATTAGCCAAAAGCAAACATAACTATAGAAGCGATAGATAACATGAGTATTATCTATAAAAGTTGATGATAATGTATTAAATGATTTAAAATATTTTTTTAAGCATAAAAAATATGAAAACAATAACCATTTTTAAATATAACTAAACGCTTTTGTACTTGAAAAATAAATTTAACATCTTTGCCACTCTTAAAGTTGTCACTATTTGATAAATACTTAAAAAACATTGACTACCGATGGGAAAGCGCAATAATATGAGCCAACTGTCATCGCGCGACGTATCGCAAGTTCAATTCTCACAAAGTCCAAAAATGTTTGACTCTAAACAAAGTTTTGATTCCTTTGCAAATTTTTAGACTGCATCCCGATGTAAGGGCCGCCGGATCGGAGGTTCATTTCTTTGATAAATTTTACCATAAAGGCTTCCAATGTTACAGGTATGAGTTAAATAACTTATTTTTATTATTCATGCATATAAAATATTAAAATTCATATGAAAATAATCATCAGATGTTTGTTGATATTTATGAAAACCTAGAACTTGCATTCTAACTTAGATCTTATTTTTGCGAGCTAGCATCTCCAATCACTAAACCATCACCACAAGTTGAGATAATGATAATGAATAAGAAATCTCTTGCGATTTACAGTAAAGACTCAAATGCGATACTTCAGTTTAAAAAAAAAACAGCAGCTATGCTTCGACATTTGCCCCATCGTTTGTAATTTTAACGTGACTCATTTCGATCTCTGTAATTATATTATAGTATAGTATACAGA
>DWHO01001793.1:0-14524 GCA_018247575.1 Eurytides lysithous rurik | reverse complement strand
GATTTAGTATAATTCTCTCAAAAACTTTACTAAGTGCAGGAAGAACGGATACCGGTCTAAAATTGTTAGGGTCTGTTGTTAGGGTCTCTAACAAATTTATACTTTAGGAATTTACAATTTTTCAAAAAAAAAATTAAAATCAAAATTTTGTGCTTAGTTCAGAATCTCAACAGGGTTGTCATGCACTGCCAAAGTATTACAAAATAAACAAAACAGACAGAGGAATTATCTATAATAACTATAAATTATTACAGATTTTATAAAATTACTTAAAATACAAATACATTATATCGCTGAGGTCAATCAACTGTAGTATGGAATAAAATTTAAAAAAAAAAGAATGAAAAAAAAAATTTTACAGACCACATCAATCATTGCATTGAGATTCACTCATGGCACACGCTTGCCTAATATACAACTTTATTGAATAACTTAATTTCCCTTTAAAAAACTAAAAGCAAAAGCAACAAACAAATTTTTAATGGAGAAAAGTTAATATAATATACAGTCTGGCTTCTTGATTATTCCTTTTTTTTCTCTTAACATTAATTCTTGCAGGTGTTTAAGTTTTGTGCTATTGCTAATTATTAACAAATAAGTTATTTGTTACAGCGTTTTATCACCAATGTCAGACATGCAAAACAATATCCAGATAAAATTGACTTGGTCATACTTTTGTTGTACTACAGTTAATTATAGAGTTTATCATGGTTAATTAATAGCCATATTTAAGACTGTTTTATTTTGTCAGAAAGCAAATAAATTATTGGACTTCAATTGACTGCAGATTTATTTAATAAATACATAACAACAGCCTTACACACAATTCTTAAAGTTTTTATATGATGGTATTGCCAATACATGTGCATGCAAATTATAGGTGTGAAAAGTATTAAGTATTGAATATTGTATAAGTCAAAATTTTAGTTCTCAACAACATAATAACTTATATTTAATACTTTAATTACACTAAGTAATTAGACAAACAAGTTTGCCTGATAGTATGGGACACACTTACCTATAACATATACCTTATTATTTATAAACTTTCAAAAGACTGCTTACTTACGCAGTGATAAATATTTTTAATAGAAGTGCATAATAAGACATGCAAATTACTAAATAGTAGAATGAGTAGAAATGTCATTTTATAATCCAAGTGTTCTAATTAATTTTATTTTTTAAACTCCCTCTTGAAAACAACAGGATTATATGACAGTTTACATGATCCACAGTAAATGAACACAAAATAAACAATAAAAAAATTACCTTACATTTATATTTCTGCTAGTCAGTATTGCACTTATTATTAAAACACTTGAAATATAAATATTATATTTTGTATCTCTTACCATTTGACTTTTAATTTATTATGACATTACTTACCTCTGCTGTTGGGGAAGGAGACGATGATGGTGCTGGTGCTTGTCCCTCTCCCATAGACAAGGTCCAGGTCCCCATTAATATCACTCCCACCAAGAAAACAGTCCTTAACTTTAACATTTTGAATCTGAAATTCAATAGATTGGTGACTACAGTACATTAATTATGATAATAAGCATCAATATAAATGAATACATAGTTTATTACAAAACCATCTTACTTATCAATTACAGATTAATCATAGCAATTAATATGAGAACACTTCAGCCTTCCAATGAATACTAATGGTAATCCTTCAAATTTATATAGTTATAGTAGTGACAAGTTTGCAATAAAAGTGAATCTGATTAGAAACACTCGTAAAACTATGACAAAGCAATACGTTATAGCCGCGTTAGTGGAAACTTTTTGTGAGACTTACGATGTTTTATACAATCTGAAACACTAGCAGTGACCAAAGTAATCAACTATGACCAACGTCACCGGCAAGTAGTGGTAAATGCCAATGCCAATCACCATTGATGCTGCAAAAATTAACTCGATTCAACTTTTGTCTTGTCAATAACTTTGAGATATTGTTTATAGTCTTTTAAATAATTTTTTATACTTTTTCTTAAGGAATATCTAATAACAAGCTTATTTTTCGTTAAAAAATATATTCTCCCTTGAACTATAAAAATGACAGCAACGTGACAATTCAGGCTTACTGACACTTGTTTCGTTGCATATAGTTGTAAATCTCAGAGCCCTAGAGAAAGTTACTTGATTATATACAATAAGTTTATCTTGTCAAATGAAGTCTGTCTCCAAATTTGTTAATTACTTACGATATGATATTATAATTTTCATTCACTACATCCAAAGGAAAGACATGAATAATTATAGGACCCACGGTCGTCCTTTCTAAATCATCTTAAATATTACCTTCTATAAATAAAATAAAAAAGAAAATAAATTTGTTTAAAAATAAAATATTGAATTTAAGTTAAAGTAAATAAAATGCCTTTTTTTATATATTAGTGGCTGAGCATTAATGGATTTTGTTGAATAAAAAAAAACGGAAATTTGACAACTCTGTATTTCATTGATATGTATAATATGTGTAACATAAACACGGATTGACAGCTCACGAGTCACGGCGTGCAAGTGGTTATGACAATAACGCTTCTATATTAACAAAACATCGATATGCCTCTTGACTATCGAAGATTTAACGGCCCCGAAGACAGTGTGTCTTACAAACGTTTTACAAAAGATTTCTTGAAGTCTTACGACGAGCTTTATAATGAATTAATTGATAAAAATAGTTTACGAAAAGATGGGCGCGCGATGGACGAGGCGCGAAGCATGTGTATGTTCTGTATGTGTTCTTTTGTAGAATGTACATAATAAATAAAAATTGGATTATTTTTAATATGTATATTTTTTAGTTGCTAGAACTGACATGGTTTCTCAAGCAAAAGGATCAGCGTATGTAGAATTAAAGAAAACTAAAGTAGTATGTTCAGTTTTTGATCCTCGGGAAATACCTCATCAGAATGAGTTTAGGTAAGGCAGCATAGCTTTTTTCCTTTGAACTAAAAATTATTTTCGACTCTTATAATTTTTTTACAACTTTCCAGTCAGCTAGGACAAATCTTTTGTGAGGTTAAATTCGCGCCATTTTCCTGTTCTCGGCAACGACGGCAACCGGCACCCGACGCTGAAGATAAATCCCTTTCTGTAGCATTAAGACAGGCTTTGGAGCCCACTGTCTGTAGATATCTATTTCCAAATTATCAGGTAATATATCATTCTAATTATGCACAGCGATTGCAGGCTTCCGATAATAAGACAATATTTCAAAAAGACAATGCAGCGGTTTTTGAAAAAGCCGCCCATCATTCTAATCTACTGGTGGTCAAGGCATGCGCCTACCAACCAGATCCCGACGCGCCCGATCGTAACCGTCGCCCACGGAACGTCCTCTTAGATGATGAAGCAGGTGTCATTGGTCAGTCGGACCCACTGTCCGGGGTCCAGCCATCACCAAACTACATATGCAAGAAGGGTAATCACACAACACACCAAAACCCGATGGCCCCTAGGTGACATCCCCAAATACTTTGGAATCAAATCACGCATAGAGCTGCATAGACTGAAAGCAAAAACTACAGTCAAAATAACATAAAATCTAATTAAGTAGTTTAGAATTAATTTAAATTATGTATTTTTAGTATACTTTTTAAACCATATAATTAGTTTAAAACACTTGATGTAAACTTACTTGATAGGCAAAATTTGATAATCTTAGATTATTAATTTTTTGTCTCCATATTTCAGATTGATGTATTTGTATATATTATTGAAAATGATGGGGCATGCCTGGCTGCTGCAATAAATGCTGCAGGTCTAGCCTTAGCTGATGCTGCAGTGCCCATGTATGACATAATTACTGCATGTTCCGTTGCAATAATTGGTGATAAAATATTTGTGGATCCCACAGAGGAGGAAGAGCATTTAGCAGTAACAAGCCCTGAGAATGAGAATGTGAACCATGGCATAATTACAATGTCCATGCTATCAGAGCTGAAGCAAGTCTCAGATTTCATACAAATAGGTTCAATGGACACAGAATGTGTAATAAAAGCCATTGATATACTTGAACAAGAATGTGCAAAATTAGTTCCAAATATTCAGCAGATACTTGTTATGAATGTTGTCAAAAACATAGAACAACAAAAAGTATTAGAAGCGGAGGCTAAAGAACGTGAAGAATCACTAAATGCCAAATTAAAAGTATGGAAAACATTAATAAATGTGAATGATATATAGCAGAGAATCTTTTTTGTAATTGTGATACATTGTTACACCTTTATGATAAATATATTATACTTTATAGTATGGTTGATTATTATTTTAAATAAAGATATAAGAAGTAGCCTATTATTTAGGACAAAATTACACCTCCAAATAGTAATGTGTAAGCATTGTGTTCTGAACTGAATGAGAATATTTCTAGTGAGGTTACAAGGTATAAAAAACATCTTAAAACACTTAATGACAAGTGCAATGCAAGACCAAACAGCTTGTGTGTGATACTGTGATATTATAGGCAGCATGTTACTTTTGACTTGCTTGGTTTAGGTATTCAACTAACCTTATCACTAAAAAAATTACTAACCATCAAAAGTACTTTTTTTCAATACAAAGTTGGTTGTTAATTATGATGGCATACTATAATTATTTTATAAGACATAGGTACAAGTTGGTCCTACTGAAAAATCACAATACCCTCCAAATTTTCATATTTGCAATTTTCCTAGTAATATTGCTGTTGGCATATGTTTAGATTCACTAAGCAAGGGAGAGACCTTAGTAATTTAAGTAATTTTTATTAAATTGCTGTGTAAAGACAATCTTATGGGGAATGATAAACTTGTTCCTAATAGTATTGTGCCATAAGTTTTCGATCACGTTACGAGAACTAAGTCGTTTTTATATTACTTAATATAGAAAAAAAATATACTAGCACTTGAATAAATAGTATTTTATTAGTGATTGAAAATTTTAAGGAAATATATAAATTCATTTAGGGAGAATGAGAACTAATAGTAGGATTTTTTTTAATGGAGTAGCCTGACAAACAAGCAAGCCGCTCTACTGATGGTAAATGATCGCCACTGCCAATGGACAGTTACAACATTATAGAACTTGCAAGTGCATTACCAGCCATGAGCAGGAATATTTTTGGCAAAGCAAGAGGAAGTAGCAAGTAGTTAGAGTAGGTATTGGTCATGAAAACAGAATGAAAACACGGAATCTGGGTATTGTATAAAGCAAAGTTTTTAATATTAGCATTAGGACTAGTGTTACTAGGTGGGTGTAATGTTATTAGAATTGGATTCCATTTGAATTGAAAAATTATGTAGTGGTGTAAGAATAAAAGAATTTAAGCAATGAAGTAATTAAGTTATTCTATATATTGCTACAACATTTATGAGAGGCAAAGCAATGGTTTTAATAACAGAAATTAAGGATTTATAATATACTATTTCCTATTCCAATCAAGAATCAATAAGATTATTGGTGTATTACTTATAAAAAGTATTTTAAGATTAAAAAATAAGTATCATAGTTTTATTTAGTTCTTAATGTATTTGATTAAATTTTACATCTTAGGGTTAATTTTATTAATCCTCTGGTTTCTCTGGCGGTGGTCCACAAGGTTGCAACATTCTTTCCATAAGGTTAAACTTAACTCGGGCCTTAGACTCATTCTCGACAATTGCAAAATAACTTAATAAATCGGGGTGACCCATGTAACTGCAGCAAGAGTCTCTATGCTGATTGGTCAACCACTCGTATTTTGTTGTATCAGCGTGCCCAGTACCGATATATTTACTCTGAAGATGCTCCAATTGGCTGTGGATGTTGTACCGCTCACCCATATTGCTATAAAGTAAGAATTTTGATTTCAGAAAATTTAAACAAATGATATTAAGAAAAATAATAATATAATTAAAATAACTAAGTTTGTAATAACACTTACTGCGTATATAAGCTCTAAGCGCTTTTGTTGAGTTTTGTATACTTTAATTTTTTGACAATCGTGTAAAGTTGCCATTATGACTATTAGTTACTACTGATGTTGTGGAATTTAAAATCAAAATTAGAACACGAAATTGAAAATTAAATAATAAAATCTTCAACGAAACATATTAATTTTAACGATACGCTATTAGTTGTTTCATATAATGTATAATATATTTTTTTACAAATATTTATTTTTAGAATAAACACATTCGTTGAAAGGAACTGGCGCGAAGCTTATCGGTAACTGTGATATTTTGAACCCTACAATGTATCTCCATGGAGATGCTTTGTAGGGTCCATTTTTAAGCGCCATTTTTAAACTTGTTTGATCAATAAAAGTCAAAATCACTTATTAAGATATCATTTTATTCAATTATTAAACGTAATGGATAAGTTCCGTAAAATAAAAGAAGTCGAACAAAATGAAGAAAAGTTACACATGGAGGTAAAAAAGATCAAAAATCATAAGAAATCACAAGCAAATAAGAGACCGACGCATTTGTTTATGTTTGAAAAGTGTCTAACTGTAATTGTAAGTTTTTGTCACATGTTTCGAAATTATCTAAGCTATTTTTTATTTAAACATATAAAAACCCTAAAATTTTGGTGATCTTTTTGATAATCGTTTTTTAATAAACTCAGTACAGTATAGTTGTCAAAAAGCATTAATGTTTTATTTTTATCAGGATTTTCTCACGCTTTCACTAGCGTGGAATTTTTTTAAGTATTGTGGTGACGAAACGAGGGAATCATGTTTGCGATAAGCTTTTGTTCTTACTAACACAGCGCCCACCAGATGTTCCTTAACTTTTATGATAACGGAACACCCACCAAATAACTTTTATGTTGTAGAACAGCTTATCAAATAATTACAAATCAAAAACACTGCAATTTAAATAATAACAAATAGCTTTTGGCGTTATATAGTAGCAAAGAATACATAATTTCACCGGTGAATTTAAGTAATCGCTGTTTTAAACTATATAGATTCAAAATTGCGCTGCGCTTTCCTTTGCCCTTTAACGTGGAAACACAATAGAGGTCGCATATTACTGCTTGGCACTACCCCCTGTGGTACTACCCCAAGCGGACTAAGCAAAGTGCCCTACCAGTATTAAAGATGGTGGATCAATGTCGATTTCGGGTTATTTCTTCCGTTTGTATTTTTTTTTACTCAAACTTTCACTAAATAAAGCTTCGTCAATAAAGAAACTTTCTATAACAATTCAATATTCAACAGCCTAAACCGAAGCATCCGTCCCACGTAATATATGCTTACTATCACAACAATTATATTAATAAAATAGAAAAACTCCACGAAATGTGCAATTTGACGCATCTCCAATTACAATGGAATAAAATCACAAAACTTGAAGGGCTGGATAATCTAACGAAAATCAAGAAATTGTATCTAGGCAACAACTGTATTGGTGTAGTTGAAAATTTGACTGCATTAAGACAACTGGAAGAGTTGCACATAGAAAAACAGAATTTAGATGGTCCAGACGCATTATGTTTCGAGCCAAGGACTATTTTGTCCTTAGGTGTAAGTATTTTGTATACAATTACAAAAACTCCATTGGTGTATTATTGACATTCAAAAGTGCTTTAAACACTCGATGTTTATGTATCAATAGCCTCTGTCTTGATTTTTGCAACGAAACTAAACCCACCGGATGTTGTGCAATTCAGTGGTGGTATCACCCAATATCAAGCATCTGTCGACACATTTGCTGCCTAACTAGAGTAAATGTGTTAAAAGATATTAAATGGAAATTTTAATTGAATTTGTCTTACTGTAACGAGGAATAAATAATTTCAGGCCACCTTAAGAGTTTTAAATGTGTCAGAGAATAAATTGACAGACATCAGTTGGATTAAACCATTACGTCGCTTGGAAGTGTTGGTTGCCGCGAAAAATAAGTTGGACGATGTTCAGGTAATGAGAATTTAATGGAGTAATAGTTTTCGGTTTGCATTCAAACCGTGCTATTAGGAAAGTCAGGAAATTATAACACTAGTCGAAATGTCAATAATTCAAGTAGAGAGAATGATCGCAATACAATTATTTTCTGTTCAAACTTGTTGTTAACATTTGGCAACAAAGTTAACAGATATTGTAGAAGCCCATACCAATTGCCTAGTAATTATTTGCTCACTGGGTGAATGCCTGCTTGTTTGTAATTTCCATATATTAAGAAAAAAATACTACATATAGTATATCTTCTTCTTATATAGACGGTAGCGGATGAACTATGCACTTTGGTCTGTTTAGTGGACGTTAATTTCATTGGCAACCCAATGACGAAGAAACATAGATACAAAGAAAAAATGATCGCTAGGTGCTCTCATTTACGTGAGTCATTTTTAGACTAACTTTTTTATAAAATTTGTTTCCAAATATATTAATTTATATGTCCCTTATATATTTACATTTTAACTTGTTATAAACTTGTGTTTGTTTCGTTTCTTTTGTATTATTGTAAAATGAGAAATTTGACTTTCTAGGTTTCACTATCAATTTCCATTTAAAAACGGTAAATTCGGTTTACAATTGACCCTTAGTCAATCAATATCGCATGACATTCGACTTTTTTTTCAATTTCGTTTTAAGTTTTGCTTGCGACATCGCTAGTAAGCCTGTTTCATCATGATTGATTATAATGATGAACCAAGGAATAAACTTTTAAAGTTATTATAAAATTTACTGTCTTCGTTTTTAGGTATTCTAGATACAGTACCAATACATAATACCTCCAGAGTGTTCCTACAAGGTTTCGAAAAGGCGTTGCGTCTTCGTCAAATGAACGAGCGGCACAAACTGGAAATGTCGAAACAAGGCATAGAGGATTTCTTCGAACTTACTATGGGTGGGCTGGAAACCAGAAGCGCGCTGTCCATGGGAGATTCGAATTTACATTCGAAGTGTAATATTTTTCGTTACTATTCACTTTTACTGTAATAAAGACATAAAATATAGTAAAAGCGTTACACAGAGTCCGCTCTGAAAGGTACAATTATTTTAATGCCTATTCAATACACAAATCAGAGTGTGTTATAAAGTGAGCTTTATGACTGAGAATAGAATATCACCTTTATATATAAAATACGCATAATTAGGGAGAATTCAGAAACTACTCGTCTAATCTTATTAAAATTTTATGGGACCACACAAGCACCAGCTTTCAAATATAACAAGAATCTTGAAAATCAGTACACCCAGCAAAAAGTTATGATAGTACATATAAAAAAAATACAGTCGAAATAAGAACCTCCTCCTTTTTTGAAGTCGGTTAAAAAAAGTGCAGAGCCGTACTTATTGAATATTTTTTTAACTGTTGCAGTTTAAAATATTGCTTGCCTCTATGCTGTTATAAGCAAATGCCATTCTGGAAAAGATTCCCAGTAGAAGTATTTATTTTTCCCGTCGATTATTTGTTAGTTGTCGTCCATTGGAATATTGATGGATTTGATTATATTTGAATATAAGGTGATCTGAACAGTTTGCGAAGTTACTAAATTGTTAGCTGTGGCATCGCGGCTCGTGGATTTGTCTCCTGTATAAATATTTGCGTGAGCTATGAATAATATTTCAGATCTAAGCGTTTGTTACCAACATAAGAGAATATTATCTGTTGGTCAGGGTTTTTTAAGATAATATAACAAACATTTTTCAAAATTTTATAAGATATAATAATAGAGAAATTAAATTTGATATAGGAACAAAGATATTTATGTAGAAGTTTAATTTTATGACTTATGTAACGCTATCTGTTTATATTTCCAGTGACTGTTGTAGACTCTACCTATGGTTTTATGCCGCGACCTTTTCGGGCGAAAACTACCCCGTCACGGGAAAATGTCGTTTCACGATCTGAACCGTCAGCCTCTGTCTATCAAACGACGCAGCAACGAGTTACGACGGGGCCGCCAGTGAAAGGAATTTTGAAGAAACCAATGCCGATAAAATACATTTGAGTAATTATAGTGTTTATATTTTGAAATACTCTATTTTGAGAAATAAAATTTTTGATTTTTGTCATTGGTTACTTGTATATTGTTAGACATTTTTATCTGGTACATAAAAAAAGTCCGTAGGAACAGTGGCTAATGATGACAATAAAAAATCGATAATGAGGTAATTTTTTACGAGATAAATTGACGAGACGATTGGATCAGGTCTACGCTCATCATCCAGAAATTTAATTTGCTATAATGCCCAGTAATTATGCTGCCGACATTTCCCTTTAAACTGGAACACAGTAGTGCTATCACATTACTGTAGAATAAGTTACGGTAGAATAGGTGACAAAGTAATGGTACCTCCCCGGCAGACTCCCCCTTTGGAGGAGCGGGTGACACGTGCAAATAATTTATCTTGCCATCAGAATTGCTTAATATGATAATGGAGCGTCGAAATCTTGTAGGGAGTAAATTTCATATGTTATTACCAAAAAATTTATAATGATCTTCAATTTTTTCAAAATGACTTAGTGACATAAGACAAGATGTAGATAGGACGGGGGTTTTTAGGTCTTGATGCAAATCATTGCGATTATAATAAGAATTGATAATTGCGAGTTGCAGTAGTTATTTTGTAGTTATTTTTTTACCACTTAAAGTGATTTCTAGTAAGTTTTGGGAATTTGTGCGAAGCATACGCTTGCATATGACATAATGGAGTAGATGTGAGTTTTGTATACACGTAATTTGAGTTTTAGCGTCATTTTGCTCGAGGTATGTCAGTAGACGAGGTGCTAAACGAGACAACAAACTGTGCCTTATTTGCTACAACTTAATGTTCAACTTTGGGCCGAATCTGACGGTTTGTAATAGGCTAGTATGGTGTGTAGGAATCATTAAGTCAAACTTTATCAAAAGCCTTCCAGAAATTAAAGAGGAGTACACATACACGTGGTTTTGCTTTAAAGCATCGTAGTGGCATTGGTGTGTGTCAATAGGTGTGACACTAGTTGATTGGATAGGCTTTACTATGACGTTTTTAAAAAATCTCAGTAAGTCAGAAATCATCAGTATTAAGAAACTCGATATCTATAAAATTTCATAAACTCATATTTTCATAAACTCGATATCTATAAAAGTAGACTTGGCGATATTTATAACAAAGGCATTCGATTCTTAATTCAAAAAATATTTCGAGTTTGACCTATAATATAAAGATAAAAATCATATTGTTCTTGGCAACACCAAATAAAACGTCAGCCGCAGGCGTGTTTACAAAATCAAAATGTTCAAAGATATGTCAGATTACGAAGTAAGCATTCAATAGAAAAAATATAATCGTAATATGGTTGATAGAATAACGAAAGCTTTTAAAGTCCTTAATGAGGAAACAGTTGGTAAGACCCTTAATTCATAATATGTTTATTTCAGTGTGCAATAGTATTTAAATGTGATTTTATTGATTTTAGAGCTCTACCTTGGAGGTTCTGTGCCTGAAATTGATTGCCTGGAGCCACTTCAATTTCATAGGGATTATGTCGCTAAAAACATTCCTGTTGTACTTAAAGGAGGTTGTGCTAAGTGGTCAGCTACTTTAAAATGGAATGTAAAGTATTTTCGGTAATTTACATTGAGTTGATGAACCCATATTGTCTTGTGCCGAAATAAAAATAACCTAGACTTGCCCATAGACGCTAATTTATTCAATTATTAGACTTGATTAGCTTCATTAGCTCGTTAGACATATTTTATTAATATTCTGTTGAATTTTATGATGAATAAAAAAATTCCTTATTATTGTATTATTCGTAAAATGTGAGCTTGTTAATAAAACTAAGAATATTTTTAGAGAAAAATTTTCACACAAAATGGTAACAGTAGCCATGACACCAAATGGTTTAGCAGATGGAATTACCGAAGATGAATACGGAGTAGAGCATTTTGTGACACCATATGAAGTAAAGATGAGAATGGGAGAGTTTCTCTCTTTGCTTGAAAACCAGAGGTAAAATTGAAAAAGTAAGATATTGTTGTCATTATTTAATGAAGTAAAATTTTAATGAAGTAAAAAAATTTCATTAAATCTGTTATCTATTTTTATAAGCTTTGTTGCATTCAATTTCAAATTCAATAAGTTTAATAGATTTTTTTAAATTTCAAAATGAATTATTATTAAATTAAGACCATGTTAGGGAAATGATAAAAAAATCTCAATGTCTGAAAATAGAATTCTATTAGAGTACAACCAATTTAAAAAAAATAACCAAAATTATTTTTTGGGTATTTGGAAAGCTTGGATGAAACAAAAATTTACATGTAATTGAATGCAATAAAACTTACATAAATAGATACTATTTTTTTTTTTAATATGTTTTGTTTGGATTGTAAAATATATTTAAAAGGGATTCTCTTCTTTTTGGTATAGAAAATTCTAAAGTTATTAATTATAGAACTCATAAAATTAATGATGAGTGTGGTGTAGAGTTAACTATGTCGGTGAAGCAGCTTTTCGGCTCACTTGATGGGATACAGGAAAATCAATCAACATCTGGGAATTTTGGAAGGGAAGAGGGAGGGGAAGGCAGTAACAGGCAAGGGGGTTTGGCCACTGGCTACCTCATGCACCGGATGAAATGCAGAAGCACAAACACTTCCACTTTATGGCAATTTTCTGTGAGGATGTGGTACTTATCTGGTTTGAGCTGGCCCATTCAGCAGCAGCGGAAGCTGTTGCGTGCCTTTACCAAAAATGCAGTACTCCATTGTTACGAGCAGGTGTATCACTTACCATTACACACATGATTAAATTATTTTATTTCATAAATAAAAAAAATACAGGTATACTTTTCATAAAAAACAAGTAATCATTGATGTGTTATAAATGACATACCGTCTACCTACACAAAGCAATTAAAAAATTGGAACAAAAGTAAAAAAGTAATTGTTATTCACATCTGTGTATATCTAAAAAAGATAAACTTATGCTTATGCTTGATAAAAACTAATTGTTATTGTACTAATCTTTTCTCAAAAAATTGTGTAAATACAATATATGTTAATCAAACATTCTTCAATAAATCATGTCATTTGGGAGCTTGATATATTATGGGTGTTATGGAGAAATGTTATTTAATTAAAATTTTAAGCATGGATTTTATTATCCATACATTATAGCTTAAATTTAACACATTGTCTATGTATTGAGAAAAAGAACTATGTTATTTGAAATATGAGACATTTAAATGCACATTACTTGCAATTTTCGATTGTTCTTATCATTTGATGGTTCATATTAGAAATGTGTGAAAATTAGTTTTTAAGAAATTTTAATTTTTGCATAAGTTGAAAAAATATGTAGTTATTTATCATGTTTACTGTTACAGGGATGATGTCATACCATATATTCAGCGTCAGAATTCTAATTTGACCGAAGATTTCCCTGAACTGGTACAAGATGTTGCGTCCCATATTTCATTTGCTAGTGTGGCATTTAACAAGAAGCCTGATGCTGTCAATTTTTGGATGGGTGATGAAAGAGCAGTTACATCTAGTGAGAACATAAGATATTTTTTTCGATTTTTTTTATAATTGAAGTCTTTACAACATTGCCATGAACCTAACCCAACTAAAAAACAACATCACAAAGTTGTCGCCCTCCACTGGATTCGAACCCACGACCTCCGGTTTGTAAAGCGCAACCCTTTACCACTAGGCCAACGAGGCTGTTGAAAAAATATTGATATATTGTGTCCATTAACTGATGTGTTATAAATTATGCTTAGTTGTAATAAATTAAATGTGTTACTATACAACGATATATAGTTATCTTTCTGTAGAACGGTAGAAGAACGTTGTGTCGTGAAAATGCATAACGGGACACTTTTTTCATTTTTCAGTGCATAAGGACCCCTACGAAAATATCTATTGCGTGATCGACGGGTACAAAGACTTCATTCTTATACCGCCTACCGACTTGCCGTATGTACCCTACAAGAAGTACCCACAAGCGCAGTTCAAAAGAATTGGAGATACTTGGCTTGTGGAACCACTCGATTCAATGATAGAGTCTGATCATTCCAATGGCGTGGACGGCGAGTTAGATCAGAAGATGTCATCGCTCCTACCTTGGATATGCATAGGTAAGCTAGCCCAGTGACAGAGCACGTATTTTATTTATTTATATACTGTGTCTATGCTTTGTTTGTTTAGGATTTATCTTTTCATTTTATATCAATAAGAGAGGTCTTCGTCAGTCTATTCCAAAAACCATATATAACTATTTCTGCATAATGTCACCCCAATCTAATGCAACATTGCAAAATATAGGCAGCGTGAAAAACTATAAACTAACAAACCTATCTATACGCGTATGTAACATTAGTTGGAAAAATATAATGATTTCTTGTTTAAATTTCGACACGATACAGTTCTTTTTAACGGCTCCGCAAGGTTTTTCACGAATGTGGAATTACCGACGATTATTCACCCAGACTTGGAACAGTTGTTTATGGATCACGCAAGTTTTTGTCCCATGGGGGCTGCGAACCCACATAATTGACGAAGAGCAGTTGGTCAAAGCGCCATCTGAGCAGTCGTTATAAAG
>DWHO01001792.1:0-14527 GCA_018247575.1 Eurytides lysithous rurik | reverse complement strand
ATTATTGTCTATACTCTGCAATATGTCCAAACCTGAATAAATTTTTGAAAGAGCATTTTGTATTCCCCCTGAAGATACAACTTTATCTTCTACTTGAATATGAATTTCGCATTATATTGAAACCGCGCATAACGGGGTCGCGTAAAGCGGGGTATTACTGCACTTAAAGGCCATCCTATCCTAACCATCACGCCAGGTCAATAACGTTCATGAGTCGTTCGTGTCGTCATCTTATTTCGTAAAAAAACTAAACAGTCTGTCACAGGTACAAACATTTCGAATAGAATTCAGATATACAAGTCAAATATTTGTCTTTATGGTTTTCGCTCCCTCATTCGGCAGAACAAATTACGACTCAAATATTTCGCAATAAAAAAGTAGGGTTTTTTTAAACGGTTAAACATTTTTTTTCGATTTGGTTTACATAATCAAAATTAATTTGTCTATGTGATACGAAATAATAAATGTTTTATACAAAACAACCACACACAGTGATATATTCCACATATTTGTTTTTCTTTAAGTAGTGGCCTCTATTGTAAAATATAGAGTCACGGTGTTAGAGGTTTTGTTTGATTTAATATAAATCGATATGATTTTTTTTAAATACAAACAATTCACATATTGCCATCTGACGCGTTAGCGTTGCGGGAATTATGTGCTAATAAAGATTTATAAATTTAACTCCTTAGTAGGGCAAGCCGGGCTTTTGGGCTTGTATGGTAGTACCGCCACTGCAGCCACCCATGATCTGATGAACCTACATTGCATTCGTCACCTAAACATTTACATTATTATATCTCTACGCTCAATTATCACACTGACAACTTGACCTAGTGGTTACACGTTACTACTTGATGGTAGAATAACTGGCAAACCAGTGGTACCACTCTAGGCGGCCTATGCAAAAGAGTCCTACCAAGTAAAAAGTATGTATAACGTAAGTTAAATAGTCTTAAAAATAATCGTGAGGAATCTCTGCTCTAAAATATACAAAATTGACTGATTAGTTATTCGCGCTCTTTATGAAAAAAAAAATGTTTGAATACAGAAAAGAGTTGATACAGTTATTTGTCCTAAATTCTTAAGTTAATTGACTCATTTTGTTACTATTACGCCTTACATCTTTTGGCTACTCGTTACAAAGTTATATAAAAAAAAATTCCGTCCTCACTTTCACCTTCTCCAAATCTTTAAATATTAGTTTTCAGTGCATCAATGTGCAATGAAAGACGGCAAAGGCTTCTAATCAATTTCAAATTTTTGCGACGACCATTCGACTTTTTTAATATCGAGCAAGCACTTGACTGGCATTTGGCATTCCACAAGATATTCTAGGTCTACCACTTAAGCGTTTTAAAACTAAAATTATAAACTATTATATAAATATCATTATACTGTTCAAGAGTTTCTGTTGAATCAAGATGCGGGGAATTTTTTTGATTGACTCGTATGTGACATAGCTATTACATTATATTAACGCTTAATATATTGTAACGGTATTTTAAAAGAGCAACTGTTGAGTTTCTCGCTGGCTCTTCTTAGCAGAAATGCATTCTGAATCAGTGGTAGCTTTCTCACGAACTGAAATTTAAAAATGACGATTGACAAATGGACTTGTAAAGGACTATTAATAATATAAATATATTTTGATTCGATTTAATTAAATGCCTTTCAAATAAACTGCTTTTGTTTGAGAAAGCTTTTCCACATAGCCTTAATTTAGGAGGTGAGGTTATTTACATGCAATTGTTAATATTTTACGAAAATAATTTTGATTTTTACCGTATAAAATGCTCAATGGTGTTACTACAGTAACAAATGATTTTAACTTTAACTGAACCCGGAATGCGTTACCGCGGAAGAAAATAATGTATGTTTTTCATTTGTTCTTAGAAGGCATCGAGGATAATCGTAGAATAAAAATAGTTTATTATTACATGGAATTTTCTATTGGACAGAAATCATCGTAGCGGAAGGCATAAAGAACTAACATACAAACATTTTTGCTTATATAGATAGTTTAATAAACAATATTTTAAAAAACTATTTTTTTATTCGTAGTATTAAAATTTTAATTATTTAGTTTCATATAATCTTTTTAATTTTTTTTTTATTGATTCAACAGAAACTCATGAACAGTATAAAAAGGATTAATGTATGTTAGTAAAATAGCCCGTGAAGGTCAGGCGCGTTATTTTACAAAGAAATTTCCCCGACAACAATAGATACGATTGGCAACTGTGAATTTTGGATCACCGTGGCTTCGGTATATATTGATTATAATGAAAGTAAATTTTGCAAACAAAAAATAATCCTTCTTTTCTTTTCTTAGTCCCTAAATGGTTGCTAAAATTAGGCTGAAAAATTTTCTTTTGTTTTTTCCATTACATTAACTTTCTATGTAATCATTTATACGCAACGAATCTGAAATAGCTTACTTTCAATAACATTCATTTCAATACTCAGCCTTACAATTTACTAGGTTACACGTGTTCGAGACAAAAATGCGACCTGTTACTGTTCACTTTCCTATATTGACTAATTAAGGAATGGAATGATGAAATGAAAATTAAGGAAAAAAAAAGTAATATTTATCCACCCTTTACTTAATTTACAGCGGCAATTCTTTTTGTCAAGACTTGAACGAGCTTTATACAATTAACCACGAATATGGCGTTCCATTCGTCTGCCTTTGGAGCGGTTTTCATCGTTGTACTGTGTTCCCGTATTTTCAGTTCAAATAGTTCGACTGTCTGGGAGGACAATTTAGTTTTTCCTAAACTACCGCTTTGCATATCTATGTTAGTTTCATATAAAATACGCGTTAACGTAGGCAGTAGACTAGTAGTAGCAATTTAAAGAACATTTATTTACTTTGAGCATTCGTTTCCCCAAATCAGAATGTTGCGGCCTCGTAACATTCTGGTTTGAGGCTATAGGCATCACACAACGGTATCTCTCGCCGACACGGTTCCTCACAAACATAATACATGTAATGTTTGAAACGGCAGGTATTAAAATTAAAATTGAAAAATATACTAACTTTATTAACTTTGTCTACTTCAAAGTTTCGTCGAACCATAACACATTGGTCCAATCTTCTATAGAAAAATGTTGGTATTGTGTTAAGGCGATTTCTTTTTTTGGTGTCGGATAGTGAGGCTTTTTTCTGTCTTCGCAGCCTTTTAAACCTGCTTTTTTGAACCTCCTCCATTTATCACTGTCCCTGTCAAAGCTACATCGAGGTCAGACGATGTAAAGTGCAAAGTCGGAGTGCAAAAATTTGTTTTTACATAATGATAAAGATACAAAGAATAAAAACTTTATCGCACACTTTATAGAATGTAAACTATTAAGTATCATTAATTTATGAAATAGTTATTGTTATTAATAGTTTAGCCGAATGTTGTATTGAACGTGCGAACACATGGACAAATAATATGTAAGTAGAGAAAAAAAAAATATTTGTATAGTCTTTTAACCATAATTGTGTGTTCGATTGAGGTGTTAAAAGATAAAATGGAAACAAAAAAACACGTTTGTACAGATGTTAATGAAAGCATTGCTTGGAATATGATATTTTTCTACGAAATTATTAATAATCACACTTGTTATGTAAATATGTTCATTTCTTGTGAATATATACTATTTTTTTTTAAAATATGCGTTTTATCGCGTTTTATTTGATTTACACTCCTGACGTTTCAGTTGACAGATTTTTTGCTGTCCATATTAATCTCAGCCATCGTCATTTTAAAGTTGTGTTTTCCATTCAATTCTTAATTTTTGACCTGACCTTCGCAAAAAGAATGAACTATTTTATCTTATCTTAACTGACGTTGACGCTTTTAGCCTATGCGGCTCTGTAAAGCTTCATCGGATCGCCTAAGCCGTGGAAATGCTAGTTTCCACGAATTGGAAATAAACTATGTCTTTGTCTAGCAGTAACAATACACGTTTTTTCTTTAAAAAAAACGCTGGTCCTATCGTATAATAAAAATATGTTGTATTATTAGAGCGTTTACATACATAAATTTCACGCAGACGGACACCCAGACCCAGAACAGTTATCTGCATTTTGTACAAATATCTGTCCCGGGTGGGAATCAAACCCACGCAGCAGCTTTCGCTGTTGCTGAATGGACCGGCACGAACTAAGTACCATGATTTCACAAAAAACCGGCGCAAAGTGGAAGTGTTTGTACTTCCGGTGGGCCACCCCCTGCCTCCTCTTTCTTTATTTCATGAGTGCCAGTGATTTCTTTTTATCATGTAAACCGCTTGCTTGTTTTCCCGTCGTTGCCATAAACAGTATATGGATAAATGAGGTCACTGGGCGTAAAGATTACTTACTTTAAGTTTTGAAGTAATAGTAACTAACAATTAGACCACTCGCAAACTTACAACATCCTAAATAAAATTTGTAATTATAAAGTTTAAATTATCCTTACTAACATTATCTCCCTGTTGGTTGTTTGTTCCTCTGTTTTTTCCTCACAGAGTGACAGAGTAATGCATTGCTATAATCTCTCTATAAGAAATTCATTTTTTATATCAAAGAACTTTCAGGAAACGAGAAACATTATATATAACATGCGCGAGGCCTTGTATTGATCTTTTAATAAATTTTTTTCCACTGCCGTACGATAAAAATATAGGAACAGTCATAATAAGGTAAAAGACAGTAATAAAATAAAATAATTAAAAAAAAATAAGCAAAGGTCAGCAACTATTGTTATTTTTTTTCGAATTCCGATACAAATGAATCGACTGCTCAAATTATGTCTATTTTTAACATTGATCTTGGCAAGAATCAATGAGCCTTTTGTTGTTGAAAAAGTTAATGTCCCATAAAATAGAAAAATCCCGAATTGAAACAATATTATTCTTAACTACTACTTAATTAAAAATATTATTCTTAACTAATACTAATTAGTAGTAGTAGTAATAAACTATACCTAATTATGTCTACTACTATTAGTCAAAGATTTAACCACAGAAGAAAAATATTTTTGTTTAATGTTATTGCGATGTTCATAATTTTTTAACATTTTTAATATCGCAATAGATTTATATTTATTTTTAACAATAGTTCAATGAAATATTTTAACAAATACAATAACCTTAATAAATTAATAATTTAACCAACACATTCCGATTTCCTTTCTCTGCTGATTGGTTATACTTAATTACTAATCGCGAAAGAAGGACTTTTTGCCACCTATGAAAACAACGATGTAAGTACACAGGTAGCTTTTATTCAGAGGTGTAAGACCCTCAAAGAAAATCCATAGTTTGCACTAATATCTGCTTACTTCTGTTTTCTTACTCCGGGCTCTTCTGATACCGCCCACCTTAGCTAAAGTAAAATGACAAGTACATTGACTTCTAAATCAGGTCGTTGCCTATCTCGTGGGGGATTGAAGTGAAAACATCGTACCAGAAAGGCGCTTTCCTATTTGTCCCGTGCAGAGTCAAAGAGTTTGATGACCCGACCCGGCGCATTTGCAAATCTATTGGCTTCGGCGTCGCAGGTCGTGGGTTCGATTCCCACCCGGTGGAAAGGTTTGTACGAACTACAGATATTTGTTTCGGATATGTGTTTGTCTGCTTAAAATTTATGTATGTAAATCGTCTTTGTAACAGCGTTTACTTAAAAGAAATAAAAGGAATAAGGTTAACTTAATTAAGGAATAACTTAACTCTTTCAAAGATTGATGTACCGAGGAAGATTTACTACTCGGTCGACACTGTAGTCGATTTTGAAGAGGCTGTTCATTTTTCCACAGAATTTCTTAATTCTTTGAACCCGTCTGGACCCTCTCCACATAAATTGATGTTGAAAGTAGTTTGTACTGTTTTAGTAAGGAACCTTAACCCGTCTAAATTATGTAACTGATATATGATGACTGTTATTGATAAAGTCGCTTAAAACTTTCATAATAGAGTGCATTATACGTACCGGATCGGGAACCAGAGAAGGTGTTTTAATTACCCGTATTCCTCTTATACCATCGGATTTACCCTTTCAATATAAGCGCCTGCAATTTACAGTAGGGCAATCTTTTGCAATGACCATTAATAAACCACAGGGCCAAACATTCAAATGTACTGTATTATTAAAGATCAAGTGTAAATATTGTATACAAAGACATCCAGTAGTAAAGACTAATTATAATATTATTAATCACTCCACGCTGCACCATTTTAGTATCTACATTGCATCCGTGCAAAACCGGGGCGAATCGCTAGTATCATATAATATAATCTCTATAAACACGTATTATTTAAGGAATGTATATGCTAAAACATTAGGGACCAGCTACTGAATCTGTGAGTATTAAAACGATCCTATAGTTAATTTATATGGTGCTAGTAAATTGATAATTTCATTGTTTTAGCTCAAAATTTACGTTAACTTTAAGTTTATTTTTAAATAAATATATATTATAATAATATATATTTGAATTTTGCTTTAATGACCATTAATAGTAATTAAGCAATAAAGTTCGCTATCAATGCTTACATTTAAGAAAACGATCAACATCACGCTATACCTTGTACATAAGGGAAGAAAAATTATAAATGAAACTTAGTAAAAAATATAAACTTAATTTCATGTTATAACAGTCACAGTAGTATTTCAATTTCAACTTTCGAGATTTTCAAAACCATATTTAATAAAATCGCAATTTTAATGAAAGTTTTAATTTAATTATATCAATTAGAGCAAAGTATAAAAAAGGTTTTTAAAAGTTGAAATAGGCATTTCATAGTCGTGCAAAATGCGCCGACTGTGCTAAATAGAAAACTCCGAACATCACGTAATAGTATGGAGGCGAAGCACGCTTACGCTGCACCAAACGGCGGTGACGACAGCCAGGGGCCGCTGAGTGTGCACAAAAATCCATATAAAAGCCACACCGGACGGGGTAATCGTCACTGTTCGCTAGCAACATGAAGGCTATCGCATTGCTGCTTTGTTTGGCTTTAGCCCGCGACATCGCGGGCAGCATCTTCCCGCAAGAGTATCACCCGACGATGGACCGTCTGATGATCCAGCCCCTGGATCACGAGCATCACGAGCGGATGACTCGCGGCGACAACAACCGCCACCATGGAGCCCGTGATAACCATCATGACCACAAGCATCGCGCCACCAGCGGAAGCTCAGAAAGCAAAGAGAAGTCCGTCGAGAGTAGCAATGACTACGGCACGCTGCAGACAGTCAAGAATTGGAATGCGCCGTTGTTGTCCGCGTTCATAAACCAAGATGACACTAAGTCCACTTACGGCGACCTGATCACCTGGAGGGGCGTCCCAATCACCACTGGTGACAACACCCCTGTCATGGATCAAAAGGAGATCGATAAGATCTTTGACGACGCTTACAATACAATGAAGCATTTCTCTGAAGAGGAAAAGAAAGCTTTCCACACGGCATACTTGAATGCAAACAAGCTTGAAAACGAAGATGTCCACTTAAACTCATCTGAATTGCTTAAAAAGCATCAGTACAAGGTGGAGGAACACACGGTCAAGACAGACGACGGCTACCGGCTAACCATCTTCCGTATCGCGCCGAAGAAACCCAAGGAAACTGAGAACGACCAAGAAAAGAAAGTAAAGGTTGTTTTTCTCGCTCACGGATTACTCGGAAGCTCTGACGATTGGCTGCTGATGGGCCCTAAGATGTCTCTGGCCTACATGCTGTCCGACGCAGGCTATGAGGTCTGGCTGGGAAACACCCGCGGGAACAAATACGCCAAGAACCACGTCAGCAAACACGTAGCTCACCCAGACTTTTGGCAGTTCAGCAACGATGAGATCGCCTTACACGACTTGCCCGCGATGATCGACCACGCCCTTAAGATATCCGAACAGAAGAAGCTTCACTACGTCGGTGTTGCCCAGGGCACAACCACAATATTCGCTCTGATGGCCGCACGTCCCGAGTACAACAAGAAAATCGCCTCCATACACGCTATTTCACCCATGGTGTACATGTCTAAGGTCCGTACCCCATTGTTCCGCATGATCGCTCCTAACAGCCCCATTTCTGAGCGCTTGCAAGAGCATCTCGGCTTCGGTAAATTCGAACCGACCCGTGAACTGATAAAGACCGTCGGTGGCGACATGTGCGAGAGCGAAATCGGCTGCAAAAACGTTTGCTCCAATGTCTTCTTTGTAATGACTAGCCTCGGCGACTTGGACGTAGAGCTTATTCCGGTCATCATGAGTCACCTCCCCACGGGCGGATCCAAAAGGCAGATGCAACAATACGGCCAAGCGGTCGCCTCAAACGAGTTCAGAAAGTTCGACTACGGCCCTGAAATCAACCAAAAGGTCTATGGTCATGTGGAGCCGCCTAAATACAAGATGTCCAACGTACAAGCTCCAGTTGTCTTGTACACAGCCACCAAGGATTGGCTGTCGCACCCCGAGGACGTCGAAAAACTGCACAAAGAGCTCCCCAACGTCAGGGAGCACCACATGGTAACAGACGAAGAATTCACTCATACGGACTTCCTATTCTCGAAGAAAGCTCCCCAAACCGTTTACGAAAGACTGATCGAAAATATCAAACAGGACGAATCTAATTGATTAAATTTTGTATTTAGATTCTAAGTATTTATGACATTCAACTAAGCATTATTCTATTTTTATATTAATGATTTTGTTGATTAAGTTTTTTTTTTTATATAATGCAAGCATAAATAAACCCGTCCTTAAAGATGATTTATATGTTTTTATTCCCTATCATCAATCACAAAGCACTTACGTATGTTAAATTAAAAACTTAAACTTTGTTTACCATTGGCGAACATTTTACTATAACAATAACGTGTTTGATAAAAGAAATAGGAACATAGAAGAATCGAGTATTTTTAAACAATACTCACAAAACTACAATACAAAAACAATACTACAAATATTATTTATAATTATTTAAAATCATCATATTAAGTTGTTACTTAACTAATACTTTACCTTAAATTTACAAGTTAGATTCTGCATAATTGACGATGTCTCAATTTCCATAAGTTTACATGTCAAAAGACTTGTTTTAAAGTACGAACTGTTAAACATCATTATTCTCTTTTACGTGTAATGTATTTATAAATCCAATTTCCTTACATTGCTTAGAACGTAAAATTTCTTTCTATAGAATAATTATTTTTCAGCATTTTTCACGCTGAGGTAAAAAAGAGGTTTTATAGTTAAGGAAAACTGTAACAGATGGCGCGTATATATTTGTAAACGGTTGGCTTTTTGACATTTGAATACATAAGCGGTCTCAGCCCACGCTTTGTTTTGACATACACTTCTACTCTGTCACCATAGCGTTACTGTGCAAGCGAGCAGGATATACAAGTTTTTCATATAATAGAGGGAGACAACTGCGCGGCGGCGCTGTAGCTTCCCGCCGTCCCCCCAAACGGCGCTGTATAGACATAGACAGTCGCGCTCCAGTTCTGTTTGCTGTGCGTAGTTCGTTCGAGTTATTTTCATTTTGATTGTTGTGGATATTAATAACTTCAAGCGATTGACATTCGGTGAAAGGTTGTTTTGTTTCACTAGTGACAGAGTGAAAAACAGTGTTCGAATGGATTAAATAACGATGTTACCACCTACGGCCGGTATAGCACAGGATCAACGCGACCGGCCCGAGATGGCGTACCAGCAGAGACGTGACGTTAGAGAAATAACGAGGGACATCATCAGGGACGCCCGCGTTAGCAACCGACAATCCATGTCGCCTGGAGGTAAGCCGGCCTAACGACGCCACGTTTCCGCCATGCTTGTCATAGTGACATACGTCAAGGTGACACTTATATGAAAACAACGCTTTTAAATTAAGTTCAAAATTTAAGAAAATTGATTTAAAAGTCATAAAATAAGCCCATGAGGCTAATCGGGGCGCATTGTAGACCTGTTACGTCACCTAGGAGCTCGATGTTGCAAAAGGAAAATGGCGCCAACGCGCCACCTTGTACGCTTGCTGTGCGTTATCGTTGTATCTCGTGTCTTAAAAGAAATTATATTACGTGATAATGCTAGAGAATTAGGACACTACAGTCATATTTATCGTCTTTGTACCATATACTTAAAAGTAAATTTGGCACGTGCCTGGGTTATTTTTAGCAGGCCTACTGCGTAACTAATTAAGATATTGGATTATTACATGTACATTTGATTTTTATAATTTATGTCGTTCAATTTGTGTTTCATATCATATTAGTAAATTGAGCATGATCCTGTTTGTTTATTGTTATTGAAATCTCATTGACTTAAAATGTCGCAATGACAGTAAAATGACAGCGGTCAAGGAGCACAAGATGGCCGCTTCGGATTTAATCGTGTTTCATTCTTAGATCACGCGCTGCGCTTGGTGGCGCTGATATCGATTTGTTGATATTCGTTTATTGAAGTCCAGTTAATCTATTTTTGATATTATGATATGATATTAATATGTTTTCCATAATATTTTTATTTGTGTATTTAACAATATTTATTGTTATAAATGTTACTAAACAAATATATTATTTAGTAGTTTTTTCATAAACATTGTTCCCAATTTGGGTACATTACATTGTCTTATCACAAGATGTCAACAATAAATCAAATTTAGAGTTAAACAGTTGATAAAGTGCATTTTATCACTTTTATAACTGGGTCACAGGCCTTTAGAGCACATTATGAAAGAATGAAACGGAAAACTCTAAGATTAGTATCAGTTACATAAGCAATCATTTTAATTTATTCTTTTGCAAAGTAACATATTGATGCTGGAAAGCAAAAACGTAGTAACCAGCAACACCAAAATTTTTCACCAGACATACACCAATTGACATAATTAAAAAAGGAAAAATTCTTCATGTATCATTTACTACATTTTTGCTTTCCAGTGTTGATATGTAACAATTAATTTTAAAGTATATAAAGATTATGAGAAGAGTAAAAACAATATTGCAATGACAAATTGTTTAAAATTATAAATATTTGAATGCTAAGATTAACAATAATAATCTTAAATATTTTATAAAACCCCAAATAAAATTATTACAATTAAAAGATACTGCAATACTGATTTAAAATGTCAACAAAACTTTTTTTATTACAGGTTAGACAAATAAATTGTCAAAAATAAAAATGTTTTACTGTTGTATTGAAAAATTGATTTTTTTTTAATCCTAAATGTAATCATTCAATTTGCACACAAAAGTAGTTCACACAGCCCTGCTTGAAATTTTCTATGAAACTCTTGATTACTTCTGAACTCACTTAGGGAATTGGCATTATATTCTAAGTAATCAAAAATATTTTTTTACTGTTGTCGGTGGGTGTAACTGTGTACATTGAATATTGATATGAAGACTTTTTTCATCAAATCTTGTAATTGATACAAATAGTAGAATTTTTATCCCATATAATTATTTAGTCTTAAAAGGTCGATTATAACTATTACTTCATTCATTTAGGACACTCAAATATATAAAAATTATCAATTATACCTATAGAGCTGTATTTAAACAACAAATTTAGCAACAAATGAAAGTTCACTTAAAAACATGAATTTCAAAGCTAAAAACAAATTTCTCTAGGCTTACACTTTTTATCAGTAAATATTCTAATTTCAAGGAATGTGATTTATATTTCCTAAGATATATATTTCTTAGTGCACATATTTACATTTCACTACTTTTTTTGCATCAACAATTACTCTGAGAACTACAAAAAAATCGATTATATCTCTTTTTTGTTTAAACATTGTTACTTAGAAATTATGTAGATTTTCATTAAGAAAAAAACAAAAACATTATAGGTTAAATATATTTGGAGATTACATACAAGTAAATTTTGCTTTGATATCATTTTTTTTGACTGAATTTTTTTAAATAATTTTTTTGGTAAAAATTAACTTTTTAGGTTTCAGGTTATAAATTGTGATGACTAACTCTTTTTATAAGCATTGAGCTCAGGAGCAACAAATTTATTTTGTTAAATAAAGTGTTAAATAGATTGAAATGTTTCTGTCTACTTCTATGAGGCAAGAATGCATTAAGGTAAATAGGAATATCATTACATAATATTAGCAGATTCTCTTAAAAAACAATTTTCTATTAAAGTTTCTAATAGCAAATTGTATTTCCAGACAATATAATACCTAATACCTAATAATGTTAAGTTATGGAACCTTTGTGATTGCAGAGATCACCTATAACTTTTTACTTGGGTACCTAACTGACTATCAATTTAACCGGTGACATGAAAAAATCACAATAAAAAAAAGGGAAAACAATACACTATTAGCATAACGAAAGACGGTATCTTCGCATAAGATTTACATAACACGCACGACAACACCGTACGGTAGGCCACCGAGCGTGTTATACGCAGTGGCTGTAGTCATAGCAGGTGCGGTGATAAACTTGTCGGCACGCCACCCGCCTCGGTACCCACTGACACGGTTGCGAAAGTGGAGCGAACCGCTGAATACCGTGGAAATGTCAGACTCGGGGCTGGCGGGTTATTGGGTGGTTTATTTTTAAAATAGAGGAATAGGCAATCGTTTGAAAACGCAATGGATTGTAGGACTTTCCTCGATGATGTCGGTAGCGGTCACAGTCAGATGTTTGAGACTAATCGATTAGTAGTCATGGTGTGCCTGCCGCCAATAATACGCTCGTCGGTTGAAATGATGAAATGCTTGCATTTTGTAACAGTCAAATTTTTTATCGCTGACTAACGACAAACGACAACACTTCTCAATGTGGTTTTGTTGATTAAATCCTGATTCGTTAAGACCTCACCGCTATTAGTGCAATGTTGTATAAATATTACAGTAATATTTTTACACAAACATTGTAATCTATATCTAACGTATTTCTAAAACTGTATAGATCTTATATTTGAAGAATCACTACATCATAGGTACATTCATTGACTATTTCACATAAATGTCATCCTGATAAAACGTAAAATCATACGTGTACATTTCCTGACATTATAAGCAGTATGAAAAGTAGTTACTGCATAGAATTGTCCTGTGCCAATTGGTTTTATTTTCGAGAAAAATGGCGCGAACGATTTATTTTTAAATAAAATGGCGTTGATGAGCGAGACATCTGCTTATAACAACACAGCATTACACAGAACCTTTTTGCTTGCTTGCGCTCCACTTGTAACTCGGACATTTAAGATGAACACTAGTAGTAACCTCACCTGGCAAACAACAGTAATGCCTGCCCATTACTGCTTCGCGATAGAGCTAGTCTTGAAGAGATTTAGAGCCCTGCCACTTGAAAAAGGTAGAACAGATAAAAAGAATCGGACTTTTGAATCGATTAACGTAATCTTTTTGACTAGGGGCCGCCGTCAGATGTTACTTATTTCCTGTGTCTTGTAAAGTTTCAATTAGTCATTTTCTATTAGCTACTTTAAAAGGTGACATTTCCGCAGCTTATGTCATGTTTTCATTAATTTGGACATTTAAAACTCACGATATCGCGAATAGAAAGTGATTTTGTACAAGCACCCTGGTATCCGTTAATTAGCCGTCGGTCAAAGCTAACGAGTGTGATTGCTATAAAGGTATATACAAGAATTCAATTCTATGTATTAAGCCCTCTATTATGTCCAAATAATATTACAAATGTTATATTTAAAGCGTTTGTTACGAAACAACCGGGGGTGTACATACAAGAACTACTCTATCCTATACGTTGAGCTCTCACTTATATCCTAATAATATTACGAATGTCATATTATGTTGTATCAGAATGTTACAAAAAAAACAGAGGTTGAGATAAAATTTGACTGGTAGAGAGCCCATAACTTGCATTAGTGCTTCAAAATACTTTTTATTCCGGTATTTATGAAAGAATTTTTGCTAAAACTAGCTTCGAGCTTCTCAGCAATCCAACCACGTAATTTTTTCTATGACTATTTTTTAACAAACTTTAACGAACAATTCCCTAACAGAAGTACTAACTTCTGAATTCAAGTTATCAAGTTTTAGGAATTAGAATTTGAAGGACTTCAGAGGCAGTACTGCCTATTGATATTAAACAAATCTAAGCGAGCTTCAAAACGTGATTATTTTCTACAAAATATCTCGAATGTATTACTTTGTCTCGGACACATGTCTCTGGAATAGGTTTAACAACAACAATAGGCTGCGCTCGAAGGCGATTTAGCCGTTGTCTGAGTCGTCTTCTTCGTGCAATCTCGACGCAATAACGCCCCCAACGCTCTTCGCAGGCGGCCCCACAGCTTGATCGATAGCGTAGTTGTATTCTTAAACACGATACGCGCCCATAGATTTCTTTCAATAATTCGTTCGCAGTATATCGATAAAAATAATAGTATTATGGGACATCTCACGCATCGCCATCTAATCCCAAACTAGGCAGAATGTACCATGGTGACCAGACGACTGATATACATACTTATATATTTATAAATATATACTTATATAGATAATTAACACCCAGACACAGAACAAATACCTATGCTCATC
>DWHO01001791.1:0-14527 GCA_018247575.1 Eurytides lysithous rurik | reverse complement strand
CTACTTGTATAATGTTTTGTTAAGAGTTGTTATAATTTTAGAAATTACTCGGTGTTTACACAATTCCTCGGCGTAATTCATTTTCGTCGCGTTTAATATTTGCAGTTATTCGAATTGGTTACTTGCATTTTCTAATTAAAATGTAGTCTCCCGTTATCCATTGAGTCCCGCTTTGCGCAAGGTAGCCAATAAGTTAATGAAGGACCGTTTCCTAGAAATACTTTAAACCAGCAGCTAATTAAATAACCCCTGCAATCAGTGGCTTAAAAAAATACGTTCGTATGAATACATAGACCCCGTTAATCTGATATGTATTAAAGTCTTACACGTCAAAATCACCGTCTCCCGTTAAACGTACCGCGCTGTTCGCAACAACAGGCTTGCTATTGGTATATTATATTAGGAAATTATTATGAGGAGTCAAAAGAGTATATCAATTATCTCAATTTACCCCTTCAAGAATTAAGTCTCATAACAAGAGTTAAGGATGGGGCACTTATATGCCTATTAAATCTTTTTATAAGTTTACAATCATTGACAGTGTACACCGTAATATCATTGCATATTTATTATTTTTATAGCTTCCTAGTCTCAATTCATTAAAGGGCACAAATTAACATGGAGACGTCGGGACTTTGCAAAAACTACAACAACGAGAAGTGGCTGCGAGACTGTATGGCAATGTCGTTTAAGCCTTCGACGTCAATGCTATCACCAATGCTCCTAATTACAGAGTTGTGATGGAGGTTCCATGTGCCTGGAGTTGGCGCTCGAGGGCGAAAGATTATGTAAAGCTGGCGATTGTCGCGCCGGAGTTGCTTTCTTCCAGGCGGCCATACAGGCGGGCACGGATGACCTGCGCACTCTCAGTGCCATATACAGTCAACTCGGAAACGCCTATTTCTATTTGGGGGACTACAATAAAGCAATGCAATATCACAAACACGACCTTACATTAGCTAGGTAATTACGTTTTCAGTTTTTTTTGTTTATACACTCAACATGATTTTCTGCATAGTAATTCACAGTTACGTTCCTCTAGGGTAAGGAGCACGCAATCAACCCGTAAGGGGATGTTTGTGTTTTATTCGATTTTCTCTTTTCTGCTTCAACATTCGAAATTAATTTGCTAATTTTTTAAACGGTTTTTTTAGATAGCTCCCACTTTGTTAGGTCAACACAAGAATTCCAATATCCGTCAGTATTTTAAACTATTTCATACTGAATTTAATTGAGAGCGTTTCTTCCTCCTCATAATGACATAATCGACTCGCACGTGACGTCTCGTTCCCGACGTGGCGTTTATCCGATTAGACCAAATTGAATGGATGATTTTATGATTTTCATTGATAAAATACTACCTTATATTCTTTTAAATAATACCAATAATTATTTTTTTTAACGGTGCCGATAATAAACGACTTTATAAATCGAAATCAGTTATAGTTGTATTAAGTCAAGATCATTAACTTACTTAATATCAACTTTGAAGCTTCGGCTTCAAAGGTTTAGTATTGAATAATGCATTCAAATATTTACAAATAGCTATTTTTTAATGTTCGGTAACAATAATCAAATTGTTGGTAATTTAAATACTTCAAATCGTATTCTCAACTAATTTCAACTTTATTCACAGAACAATAAATGATAAACTAGGCGAAGCTAAAGCTTCGGGTAATCTAGGGAATACTTTAAAGGTGATGGGAAAGTTTACGGAAGCAATACAATGTTGCAAACGTCACCTTGAGATATCCCGTACATTGGGAGATAAGTTAAGTGAAGGGCGTGCCCTCTATAATTTGGGAAACGTATACCATGCCCAAGGTAAACATTTGGGCCGTGTCGGACAAAATGACCCTGGTCATTTTCCTCAGGAGGTCCGCGAATGCCTCATGCAAGCAGTATCTTACTATGAGTAAGTCGCTATGTTTATTTTCACTAAATAATTAACATATCCTTATGCTTTACTAACACAAGTATAATAGTATAATATTTACGTGGTATCGTCAAACGGGGTGGAATAGGTACAGAATCGAACTTTGGCTAAATTTATCACTAATTATGAATGAAAATATTATATTGATTTTGGTATCAAAACTTTAGTCGTATCCTGGATATTCTTAAGAACTTTACAAATAAATCATGTGAAGCACCCACTTTTACATATTTCTTCAAATTATAGGTCATTTCTCTTTAAACACGAAATGGGGTTAATAGGGACGGTGATTGGTATTATAGGGAAAAACCACCTGGGCTGTCACAAGATTTTTCGGTAAGATAAGTGCTTAGATATGTAGTATTAAAAGTGAATAAAGGTAAGTAGAAATGTCTATGGTAAGGTAAGTATACTTTGTGTAGTGTTCCCTGTGTCGCGAGTCTCAGTCTGGCTCGACACACATGATATGCACTGGCGCACGTCCGCTCTCGCCTATGGCTCTGACAGTGATAATGTGCGCTCCCACACCATACGTAAGAGATAGCGTATTTGCACACATAATATATGTGTTTGGGACCACAGACACTACACTTTGGATAAAAAAAAGATTAGTATTTTATGAGCATTTACTTTATATTTTAAAATATATATTCTTAATACAGTAGAAACTACTTAGTTTGTCATATAATCCCATTTAAAAATCAGTTCTTTATTTATATTCAAATCAGTATATTATTTAGTTAAAGAAAAAAAATCCACTTGATATAATCAAATCATACAAATAAAAAAAACTTAAAACAACGACATAAGCTTAAATTTCAAACTTTGAACATGTTACTTTTTGCGTCAGGGACAATGTACCTAATTATTAAAATTAAAAATGTTAATAATTAAGTACTTCGGGAATAAGTCATTTAAATAAATCAAGTGACAACCCTGTACCTGTGGTCCCTTTACTGCCTCTTGACATACTGCATTTTTTAAATATCTAGTCCCTATTGACCCCCCCAGTCGTACTTAAAAGCCTCCGACGCGTACCGATAAACCTCTTGGGAAGTTAATAAATTAATAGTTATAAATATAATTTTATGCGTTAAAGAGTCTTTAAATTGTACTTACATTATGAAATACGGATTGAAGAATAAACAAGACCCTCGCAAATAGTTCTTTTGATACAAATTTAACTACAAAAACAATTGTACTCGATAAAATTAAAGACACTTCAATAGCAGGTAATTCAAACAACTTCAGAATGTTGTTTTGACGATTTATTTCCAACTTTACGTCAAATAACTGTTGTCAGTTCAAAAAGAAACTATTTCACTTCACATTCTTGACTTTTTGTAGGCTATAATTAGTCGATTTTCAGAGTTATTATCGCGATAATTTCAATTTATCGCGATAATATTCACCCCGTTTGACGGTACTTAACAGAGCTTTTAAATATATGCACGGTTTAAACTGTAAAGACTTTAAGGAACTACTTCACCTTTAAATTGTTTACCATAATGGTCCCAAAATTATTTATATCCAACTTCAAAATACAAACTTGAACTGAGTTTAACATAAGCCAGTTGTATTCAAATTTGTGATTTTATTTTTGCTATCAGAATTCAAAGGATTGAATCGCATCATTCTTAATATAGAACCTGTAACGTCAAGTAGATAAAAGACAGGACATATAGTATTAAAAAATATTCAGTTTTTATTTCTATATTATAAGATGTAGAAGTAATAGGAAAATTGTGTCGTAACGAAATATTTATTAGTAGCAAAATAATTTTCTATTGCTTATTCATCAGATATGTTTATATGTAAATTTTCATATGTAAAATACTATACATCCTCAGAGTTCATTGCTATTATTCTATTATCTAAAGTTATTTATTTTCTTTATTGTCATTGTTTTAAAGGACCTTGTATCTTCCGTGTAGTTTCGCCGTCAGTCAATTTAACTTTAACTATATTGCTTTACCTGCCCAGTTCATTAAAACTTAGACTAGCTTATTAGTCGCCTTTGATCGCGTCTATTTTAGTCTTGGTTCAGACTTCATTAATATTCCACCACACACTTAAAAGCCCCGTTCCGGTCAGTCTATGGTAAAAGTAAATGACACATTGACAAAATGTTTAATATATTTATTTTCACGAGTGTGTTAAATATTTAGGTAATAGGGTCTATGGGTATAAAGTAGCAAAGGGTTTTCTTATTATTCTAACAGTAACGTGAAAGCACGATGAAAACGTGTGCAGAAAGTATTAAGAATATAAAATGCAGTAATATAAAATAGGCGGCTAAAGTGCTTATTAAAATAGCTTCCTATTCACTACCAGTACAACTGAGAAGGCAGTAAAACGGGATAAAACAGTACATTTAATGTTAAGGAGAAGTCCTTATTTTGATGGAAAATAGAAAAGACTGATTCAGTCAGAAAACTGCGCGATATTTGGTCATAATTAGATATTGTAAATTTTGTCATAATGTTAAAATATGTGCATGAATGTATATTTGGCAAATATGTATAATTGTATTATAGACCTTTACTTTTTACCTAATAATAAAATTATAGATAATCGCAAAATATGGTAAAATAGACCAATGTCTTGGGCAACATGACTTAGATATTGAAGCCGAAGTGTTGGGCTCGGGTTTTATATATTCTTATTATTGACGAAATCGAAAAAAGGCCGTTTGAAATTGAAGAGAAATATACCAAACATTTTTTTTTTCATAAGCAATGCAATGAATTTTCAAATCTTTTTCAGTCTCAACAATTAACATAAATGTAGCTTATTGGTTTAAGTTCCATTTATGTCTATTGGAATTGAATATAAAGCTTTAAGTAATTTATTATAAACATTTTAAATATATCATAAAAAAAATTACGAAATGTTTAATTGCTATAAACAGGTAAAGAAATAACTTCCTTGCGAAGAAATATTTAATAAATTTTCCTGTCCGCTGTTTAAGACTTCATTTAATATACGAAGAATGACGCTCTTTTAGTTCACAATATTTTTACATTTTATATTGCTTTGAAAACGAAGGAAAGGACCGAAGGTGAGCTTAATAGTGTCAAAGCAAAGGGTAAATATAATTATTTAATATAAAAGTTATGTATTTTGTATATTTTAGATCGCGAATTGATTATCAGTACTTAAAGGTAGATCGAGAGAATAATCCTTTACTTTCAAAAGAAATAAACATTTTATCTATGAATTTACTAAATATTAGCGCGCTTAGTTCAAATGTCTCGAATCCTCTAACTCTCGATCCGCACGACAATACTGTAATATACCAATGTGATGAGTACGCGGTTAAAATTAATATAATTCAACACTACTCAGTAACTTTTTACGATTGTCAATGCAAACATTCATTATTCGCGCGTACATAGCGCGCGATAACTGTAAATTTAATCGAGCTAAAAGGAAAAATGATCCTCGATATTTACACGGCGCAGTCTGAGCTCGAATATTTTGATTTCGTGCTCATCGAATTGAACTTTAATTCAGTAGGAATAATAATGGAGCGATATGCATTGTGTACTGTTTTTTGCTTGCAATTATAATTTCCCTCTTAAATGTCATGGAATTGAAAGATTGAACTTCTCTATTTGTCAAAGCGCTTACTGCTGTAAACTATTTCCTGCAATCAGCGTCTACGCTGCCTCAATGCAGGAAACGGAAGGAAGACGCCGCCGTAGGAATTGAGTTTGTGACACAACTTATACTACATAAATATACGTTGTTAGAACTGTGTACCCATTTCTCAATAGGAAAGTGATTTATAAAGCGGCCGTGTTCCTAGAATAGAAGCAATAATTTTATTGACGACACTTATTTGATCAACTTCCTTTGCATTTTTTTCTATTGTTTTCTTACAAGTTAAAGGTGAAGGTATATAAGATCAAGGTGCCACTAATGTTGATTCTTCTATCTCGGATGATTCCACAACGCTATGTTGATTTTAATCAGGATTCTCAAGACATTGTATGTATTTTTATTAGTGGACCGCCCATTTTCTAATGTATAACACATTTTACTTCACTTAAAAAACAGTTTCAGAATTCAAAATAAGTTATTTGACTCGAAAGGCTCGTAAAGGGCAATCTAAATCTATAATTAAAACCAGGCTAAATTTTTCGAACTTATTTCTTCCGAAACATACATATTACCTATTTTCGATAAAGCAGTCGCTTGTACGTTTAAAATAAATACATAAAAAAAAATTGAATGAAAGGTAAATTTGCAATGTGTCTTAGCAAATTTAAAGGAATTTTTATAAGATCAAGTGATGCGACAAAGAAGTCGGATACCTCATAGTAAGCGACATCCTTGTGGAGCCACAGTCAGCACAGCACAGCCACAGACACTCTTTAAATTTACTCTGCGATCGTCATTAATTTTAACTATAGACTGATCCCTCAATGACGTTTATTAATAATAATAACAACCAAGGCGATAAGTATTTAGAATAATTTTTTCCCTTTACATTGTGAATTTATCTTGAATAATTTTAAAAACAAAAATGATATAAAATCAATAAATTTTTCTGAGCAAACGCGATTACATTAGGAGTAAAGGTAAGTTAGGGCTACCATTTATTAAGTGTAGTTTTCTTCTATTATTAATCTGATAAAAATTCACGTAAGTTGCTTTTGAGCCTAATTTTGAGAGGTAAAATTAAAGTTCCACCTCTATTACAATTTGTTTATAACCGATGAAACTGTTATATCTCCGCTTTTTTGGCTCTCTTTTAATTATCGTAATATATTCTATGTGATGGGTAATGTAGAGATTGATATTTGAATGTTGTGCTTTATTTTTTCTTTAACGTTTTAATTTATATTTCAGAGAGAATCTCGAACTAATGCGTAGTTTAGGTGACCGACAGGCGATGGGTCGTGCCTGTGGTAATCTTGGAAATACGTGCTACTTGCTAGGTGACTTTACACGTGCCATCCGTTACCACACAGAAAGGTTAACTATTGCAAGGGAGGTTGGGGATAAGGCAGCCGAACGCCGCGCCAACAGTAACCTCGGCAACTCACACATATTCCTCGGACAGTTCGAGAATGCAGCTGAACATTATAAGTACGTATTTCTTCCTCGATTTTACATAATGTGAATATTACAAAGTAATTTGATATTTATTATGTTATCAGTTCCGAATTAGATCTTAGCTTATTTGTGTAACAAGGTACATATTATAAGACGAACCTGTTTGAATAGGAATTTCCAATTCTTCGTGTCAGTTGGCGAGTGACGCCCAATCAAATTTTGTCATTTAAAAATATGCACGTTTTGAATATATGCAAAATGTAATTCATCCTTTTACGTCATCGTTCGAATCGAAAAAATTCCTTTCATTGTGATTTACCTTTCAAAAGTTCGTGCCAGCCTTGTATAAAATGCTCTCTTCTGCGAATCCATATTCCGTATGATTTTACATAACTTGGTTTGCACGCCGCTGAGCGCAAATGTGATATCGTTTTTCGATTTTATTTTAAATTCTACAAAACATTGCATTTTATTTAAAAAATTATACATTTGTCTTTGATATACATCAGTTTGAGAACTTCAACATTAAATATGTTTCTGCTTAGTTCCATCCGAAAACGAAAAATATGTATAATACTTTTCCGAATTCCGAAGTTATCAAAGAGAGACGTAAACTTATACGTATGCAATACTTGTTTTCTGTATTTGCTGGCGTCTATTATTTTACAAAAATATATACTCTCGCGACAGATATGTTAGAAGTTGCGATAAAAATGTATTTTTTATTACTTAATTTGTGTAATCATGGCGGATGCTCACTGATTCTGGTTTACACCTTGTAAATGCTGTTGCCGTAATATTTACGCACTGAACTTGTCTTGTAGCTAAAGAAGCTTACGTTCGGAAAAGCAGCTATCGCATTATGGTGGCTGAATAATATGTAACGACTTCGTACCGTCAAACGTTGCATATTCTGCCATAAGTGAAATGCAATTACTTATTAAGACTTTGAAGAAGTCGAAGTACAAAGAATGATTCATAATTAGACCTTTTGGTCAGTTTTCGATCCTCACCGTTTTAAATGGCTCCTTCTACAAAATTATCATATGTGCCACATATTATAAATTTATGTATAATGCTGGCGCTCGCCTAATTTGCGAAGTAATTCTGAATCTCCACCGTGGCTATCACTCTCCGTTCCTCTCGGTTATTTCCGGGAATTGAAAATTTTCAAACCGTCGTGTGTTTACTTACAAATGGGAGGTTTAACTTTGCATATTTTCCAATGAATTAGGAAACTCCACAGGTCTATGGCCGCAGAAAAACTCATGTAATTATTGTCATATTGATCGCTAGACAATGTGCCAGAACCTAACCCACAAAGGCTGTGTATGCGCTAAAAATCGAAGAATTGTACGAATCATAGCCTTCATTATCACAGTTCTATACGAGTAGCTTTCTAATTTTATTTTACAGTTATTTTTTTTATAATCTTTTCCGTAACATAATTTCACGCCCATGGCTTCTGAAAAAAGTAAAACTTGACCACAGTAACTTGCACTGTCTGGGATGCTGGTAATTTTCGAAATCATCCGATCGATTTTAGATTTATATTTATTATATTATTATTTTATTATATAATTTTCTCCTCGTAAGAAGATAGAGTCGTTGGTCTATTTATAAATGCAATACATTTTTGTACGAATTGAAAAATAGACGGTCGGGTCGAAACACGTGTTACATTTTCGACAGCTGACAACAAAACGAAGCATCCAATATAGCACGAAATTCACAGGCATTTTTAGTAAGGATGTTTAAGGATGAGGAAGTAACCAAAATATTTACGAAATATTTTAACCCTCGTTAGTTTATGATCACATCCGACAGATTTTACAAATGGTTCTTGTAGCCAAACGGTCTACGCATTGTTCTATGATCGTGATGCCAGCTTTTGACAGGTTTAGGTATTCGGAAAATTAAACTGGTGAACCGTTCAACTGGCTTTCCAAACAACTTGACGCACAAACATCGACCAAGCGAATTAATCTGAAATGCTATCATTCCGAAACCGTTCCGTAGCATCCACTCTAATTTTCAATGCCTCTTGTAAAGGCAATATCAAATGCGCAGTGATATACACTAAAAACATTTTCGCTGTATTGAATTTCGAAGTGGACACATAAGTCACAGTTTCGTTTTGAATCGTTATGAATTCATATACACACATTTTTTTTTTGTCATCTAAACCGATCCCATTTTGTTAACGAACGCTCACATTGCGTTTTTTCTCTTTAAAAAGTAAACGACTTAAGCTGACCTAACAATCATTTTTAAAATATTAATTCTGTTTAACTACTCGACGGTAGGCGAAGAGTTTTTAAAACGAACCGATGCTTGCTATTGACTCGTCATGTGATGAAACTTTAATTGATTCGAACGAAATAAAAGAGATATGGTAGCGCCTTAGGGACCTTGACTGCTAAAAAGATCAAGTGAAATGGCTGCCCCGTCGTTCATTGATTTATTAATGCGTCTTCCTTCTAATACCGGAAATTCTTACTTCTTCTACTTCATCATCAACAATTAATGCAATGTTCACTAATCAAAAAGCGAGTTTCATTTTAACTAATAGATTTTGATGCATTTGCTCAATAAATTTACAACTTAATAAACTATTCAATATTTAGCAACAACCTGAGTTTGTACACACAGTAATAATTCGTTGTAGTGTTTTTGATGAAGTCATAAAAAACGTAAGAGCAAAAAGATCGCCTTGTGGTTAAACCGACCAAAGGTTTTCTTTAAACGGTAAATTGCTTTATTAATATAGTTTTAGACTATAACGTTCGTTATTTAAAATATCATCTGTTTAACATTAATTGTATGAAAAAGTAAATGAAAAAAAAATACAAAAAAGAAATAAGATTTTAGATTTCCCTAAATATCTTTAAATTTTAACTCTAACAAATTACATAATCCCGCGTGAGTGCAATTGGTTTCAAAAGTAGTACGAAGCATTGAGTAAGGTGGTTTTCACGTATTAATATATATAGCCACGCCAGGACCTGAGCGAAGGATCGTACTGATCTAATACCCCTTCGCCATTCTAAATTCTCACTTTACACTCTACTCTTAAAATTGATTACGTCCGAAACTTTCGCGTTTCGCCGAATGGCGGGCGCCCGACGGGTGAAAATAAAACCGACATGATGGCCGAGTGCGATCGGATGCTTGACCGCCTTCCAACTCCGACAGACGCACCCTCGCGCTGGCCGAGGAGTTGGGAGATGCGGCCGTGGAGGCGCAGGCGTGCTACTCATTGGGCAACACTTACACGTTACTACGCGAGTACCGAGTGGCCGAGGAGTATCACGCCCGCCATCTGGCGGCCGCCAGGAAACTGCAAGACCGAGTCGGCGAAGGCAGGGCATGCTGGTCCCTGGGGAACGCACACGCCGCCCTCGGCAACCACGAGAAAGCACTCTATTACGCTAAGGAGCATTATAATATATCGAAAGAGGTTTGTATCGGCCAGCGGACGGTATCGCTGCATCGCAACCTAACATGCGCATGCCACTGTGCTACTAACGTTTTACGGATTGTGGTATTCGGATGGCACGACACTAACAAGAGGTTTGTTACACAGGTACGTGATGAGCTTTGCAAATTCCATGAATCAGGGCAGAGAGCTTGTTGCCTCTGCTCGATTCTAGGGCAACCCGGGGATAATTTGATTTCGCTGCTAACGTTTTGAATGCGTTCTATGCGCTTTGATTGCGGTGCGTTCACAAGGATGCCAAAGTGTGCGTGAACTGGGACTGTGTCATTACCAACGGTGCCTTTTAAAATGTATTTTTAATTAAGTCACTGTTTTGCGTCGCGACAATTTGGATCGATAAATTTAATCCGTGATTGATTTTCTCGCTTGTATCGTCCGCCGATGGAATTACGTGTATGCGCCGATTAAATTATAAACACCCAGTTGTCTAGTTGTTTTGTTAAAATTCGCATGGAAGTTTGAATTGATGTGCCTTGGTGACGTCCGCATATGCATGCTTAAGCTTACGCTATTAATAACCGAAACTATCGCCACAATCATATACTATTTACGATTGCATACAATTTTTTTATGCAATGTCTTGTTGTGTGGTTGTGGCTATAGCGTCAGTTAATGTTATTTAAGGCATGTGAAATTAGATAACATGGATACAGTTAATAGTGTTTTAAGTTATAGAACAACATTAACATTTATTACGGTGGTAGAGCCACGCAGCTGTTCCCGCTGCTGAATGGGCCGACTCGTACCGGATAAGTACCACGACCTCACAGAAAATCGGCGTAAAGTGGAAGTGTTTTTGCTTCCCTTCCACCGTCCGCACCCTCCCTCCCTTTTTCGAAATTCCCCCACTATATAATTAAGCAAGCTGAAGAAGGAAGCAAAAACACTCCCATGTTTTTGCTTCCGCGTTTCGTCCGGTGAGTGAGGTGCCCGGTGGCCAATCCCTCTGCCCTCCTTCCTCCTTCTCGCTCCCCTCCCTATCTCTTGCTTCATACCCTACCCCCTTTTGCTACCTCTCTCCTCTTCTCTCCCTCTCTTTCAGGACTAATTAGTATGTTTTCAAAGTAAGTTCATTATTATTTTCTTTCACTACATTATTAACATCCGTCGTTTATAGTTTATTTTGGGGCTCAAGGCTGACTGAAATTGCGCGTAAAAATATTGATCAAATAACGATTGTTGTTGTTTATAAGAGGGAAATCAGAAAAAAAAGTAATTTTTTTTCACACACAACCATCTTCAAGACGTAACAGCTCTATAAGAATATTCATTTCACAAATAGAACTCGAAGTCATATTACTTTTTCTTTACATTTCAAGTCGGAGTGCGTGAAGGTAAGTATTATATTGAATTTATTAATTTGTTTTTCCTCGTATAGGGAAATATTGACTATCGCCCCGTCACCCGTGCTACATGGTCTGCTCGGAGCGTGTACCGTTAATAAGTTTTCGGCAGTGATTGTGTTTCGGACAAACTATTATAGATCGTCATCAGTATATATGTTGTATCTCTTACAACCTTAGTTACTGTGAAAATTAAATTAGTATATATTATATAAAAAATATAGTTTCATGATTAGTTTTTGCAGAAGTGAACGATCAGTTATTATGTAAGAGTAACATGCCAGTCGTTACTAATTAGTACAGGGACATTTCTGTTTGGCGAAATTCGAAATTCTAGTATATTGTTGTCGGAGGTCATGGCACCGAATGAAATCTCGGTTGTATATTCAGCAAAGTTGTTAGAAGCCGTAGTGGTCTCACTGAATAGAGTGTACTACGGTACGTCTCTACTGTGATTGTTCACCGGAAGCCTGTTATGTTCGAACTAAGGTCGTTTCAAATAGTTTCGTAGCATTCGTGTCCGCGTGCATCACTGCAACGGCTAACTCACTACTTCGACGCAAATACAGTGCCATTATTTAAATTGAAATTGTTACCAACTCGACCCCTTATAGCATTTTCAGATATATATATCAATTTTTAAAGATAAACGCCGCCGCAATGGCTCGCGATTCCTAACTTACGATACAAATCTTTCTGTCATTTCGCGTAACCGTCTGACCGTCATGCGATATGCGAATGATTGTTTGACATTATACGTAATGACTGTGTGACCAATTTGACCGTTTTATTAGAAAATCCCCACAGAAAGTGTCGTAAAATTGAAACTTTGTCATTTCCAAATAAAAAGTGAATACGAGGGGACGTTCCGATCATTCACTTTAGTCCAGTATCTCTTTGATACCGAGTTCACTTTGATACACCACTCTCTTTGGACATTGGTGAAATTTTCTTCTTTAGAAAGTGCATTCGCTTTTAAAAGGTAATTTCGGAACGTTCTTGAAGCGAATTCAATTTCGTTATTCGATATTTCCTTCCACCCTTTGCTTCCCATACGAGTGGACCTCGTGCAACTCTCTCGAATTTGAAACTCCGCCGCTTCTCCTGATTGAATTTTGTTCCGTATATATTTCGGATGCCGACAGACCAATGTCAGTGCGGTGACTTGTTGCGCTGTTTCGCATTACGTAAACGTTCGTTTTCATTCAATTAGCTATGATGAACCGCGTTTCAGTTTAAGTGCTTATTACTTCTCACCACTTTATGCTATACCTTTCTCTGCATCTCTTCTTAGTCATTCCAAATTGTTCGCTTCGATGTGAATTTGATTGTCGAATTACAGCTAGGCGACGTACTAGGGGTCGCTACGGCGCAGATGAACATTGGTGATCTCTGCAAAGTCCTAGGCATGCCCAACGAAACCGAAACGGCCGAGCAGACTTCCTCCGTGGCCACGGCCATGGCCACCAACGAGGATCGCGCCGACCAGACGCCGTTCAACGCTCTCCGCGTGCGGCGTCAGAGTATGGAGCAGCTGTCCCTGATTCAGGTGAGGCATTATACACCGGTACGACTGCTACACATCGAGACATTTCCTCAGATCGATCATCCTTAGCTTATGCCATAAAAGTATATCATTAGATTTATTTGTGTAGTCGGTTGTTATTTTTAAAATCAGGTTTTTCGCAGCCTGTACCATCTGAACGGCCATTTTAATCGATGCTTATTTGGTAGGAGAATTTCTGATAAAATCCTCGGGCAACGGCATTTATTGGGGCATAGGTGGAGATTTTAGCGAGGAGAAATAGATTTTTTTTACATACAGTTACAGTCGTATTTCTGAGCAATCGCTTGCCTTTGATGAAATATTGAAGTCTTGAAGCTAACTTGGGCCCGATTTTGAAAACAGCTTTGAGGTCATGTTGCTGTAATACGCATCACGTAAAAGACGAAATGTGGCTCTCAAGTATGCAATTTTCACGGACTTGAGATGCTAAAATCTTGGTTTGGACCGACTGCGACTATACATTGTGTTCATTATTTAAAGTATCTTTTGAGTACATTGATAAAGATAGATTGCGTTTTATTGTTGCTGTTACAAATATGCACTTATTAGGATGAACACTAAATTTTTATATCTTATATAATAACTCATTAGAAAATATAAAAACCGCTTATTAATGACTGCCTATGTTCCAATAATAGAGCTTTATTTAAATCGGTTTTCTTTTATAAAGACACTCTGATACAAGTACCTAGCTTTCTCTTTGTTCTGAGCAAAGCGTATTGTATGTTCTGATCGGATCTTGTAACTGAGATGTTGTTTACTTGTGTCTATTAATTAGTAGTAAGCCTCAGTTTACACTTGAGAGCAGACTGTTAAAGCGGTCTTTGGGTGTTAAAATAGAATATGAAAATAGAATTTTGTTTTTTTTCTTTAATCAATTAGTTTTATACTGACGGAGTAAGTACAGCTAGACAACTTGTTCACGTTGCTAGCAAAACGTGCCCTGGAAAATGAATAAGGGGCTTGGAAATATATTAAATACGAGCCCAGTTCGTGTTCGACTCCGATATCATATTTTTAACATCAGCGTTTTTGTCTTTCTTTTAACCCCTTGAACGACAATTTATTTTCAGTCAGCACTGCTCTGGCAGACGATTTAATTTTCTTAGTTTTAAGAG
>DWHO01001790.1:0-14533 GCA_018247575.1 Eurytides lysithous rurik | reverse complement strand
GAGGTCGTGGTACTAATCCGGTTCGAGCCGGCCCATTCAGCAGCGGGAACAGCTGCGTGGCTCTACCACCGTTAGGTTATTAAAAAAAATTTGAACGATACAAATGAAGTGACAAAGATATTCGATTTTATTATTAGTTATAGCAGGATGGGGTACAGCTACATCCAGTCTACGCTAGGCCTAGACTACGCAGAATCGTATGCGCGGAAACACGTACGCGCGTCCATTGCATCGTTGATATCGCCGCTCGTCATGCGCTCGTCATTAGATGCAGTTTGAATTAAATACGATGATTTCTACGAACGCCCGCCTACCGACCTACGAATACATTATAAGCTCGCTCCGACAAAGTCCGTCTGTTGCTATGCACAATTTCTATGATTCACTAAAACTAATTATTATTTTTTCATCGATCATTCGAAGTATACTCGAATCATGATGTTAGGGTCCATTTGATAGTGTGTCTTCTTTTGGCTTATTCTCCTTTCACACAGCACACGAGCTGGAGATCGAAATAACCTCTGGCATGGATATGAAATTTGACGGCGAGGGTCTTAGGTTGCATTTTATTCAAAAATAAAATAAAAAAGAAAGTAGACTTCGCATATGGGAAAACACGGAATCGAAATTTAGGCGAACAAAGCCGCAAAGGCAAATATTGAAATAACTGGTTTAATTATTTTAAAACCCGCCGTTTCCAATACTTTATTGCATTCACGGTCGCTGGTCAGATAATCCGTACACTAGTTATGTTTATTAACATTTATTTGGTAGTAATTTTAACATTGCGTACGCTTATTTACACCTCTCGCTTATACGAGTTAATTTTCTTGGTGTAATATCACAACTTTGCCTAATTAACTGTCAAAATAGACCAAATAGCGATTTTATTTTGTTTAATTTCATTTTAAATCCCGACGTTTTGAACCATGTCCATGGTTACGGAACAGTCCTTTTCAAATTTAAAGCGATAAAGTCCGTAATATATTAATTTTAACAATACGTAGTATCAATTTAAATTAAATGTGTATTTAATCATTTATTTATGCTTCGTCGTGAAACCATCCCAAACTGGCATTGCAAACGCGACGCACTGATTAAATTTCCAACAAGCGACGATAACGACCCAAAACAAATTTCGCTAGCTGAGTTTAACACGGAGCCCATTATTAATCATTAGACCGGTCCATTTGTTAGGACTTAATTAATATTAATGTTGCTGCAAAAACATTTTCGCAAGCCATTTAACGAATGTTATGTTACTTAGTTTTGTACGACGAATTTAACAAAACTAGCAGAAAAGTAAAAACTCCACTTGCCTGAAAACTGAGATGGTATACCTATATATCCAGTGATTTCTATGGTGACATTGCCTTTCTAACTGAAACAGTAAAGAGACTAGAAACAGAACGAGAAATTAACGCTTTAAATACGTTCCTAACGAGCAACAAAGTTGGCTTGCATTTATAATGGCAAGTCTTCGATGTTTCATTCAATAGATCTCTATCTTTCTCTCTCTATTTAGAAATCTTGTTCTTCAAACCGTAACACAGTTATGCTTGCACTTTACTGCTTTTCGGTAGAATTGCTTCCTGTACAGGTTTGATGTCACCACCTTTGCCCCAGATCTCTCTCCGGTCGAGTAGGTTATCCGTCCCTTCGGGCTATGCGAGTGAAGAAAGAGTGAGTGCGCGTGTATCACTGTGCAGGACATATTACAGTGCGCAAATGTCTGAGCACTGTAATATGTCCTGCACAGTTGGCTGATGTAGACCAGCCAACTGATCTACAATCAGCCGCCTCCTACTGCTGCCGCCGCCTATTACTGTTGAAAAATATAGAATAGTAGTGGTATTAGTTCTCGTGTTACCTCTTCAAACGGAACAAACTTCACATTCCACTGCCAAGGGACATACATAGAAGTTTAACAAATAGTACACACAACATAGTTGTGACTTCGATTAACTCCGCTGCTACTTTGCAACGAACCAGACTGTGACAAAATTTTCCACGACACTCGGGATTCATGTTGCAGCCAAACAATTATCTATTCCGAGAAACAACCGCGTCTGCGAGCGCGATCTCATTGTAATTGGCCAGCTTTTCCCGTCACGCACATGGTAATAAGCGCCAATTAACTCCTCGTGAAGCGACATCGCGTTGCGTGAATATGTGATGCGACCCGTGCGAACGCATTCCGCCACCCCGTGCCGATCGGGCGACTTAATTATAAAAGTTCGCACGGCGACCTAAATAAATAAGAGCAATAAAATCCCGCGGACCGAAAGGGGCTAATTTGCATAAAATCTCAACTGACGTTAAAGAGCGAGCGCTATAGAGTTCTGCACTCCCCGGAGATAAGGCGTCCAATTGGGTACGGATCTAAAATATGTGGTGCCGGCTGACGAGGGTTGTTTTAATTTAATTCAAAGGACCCGCCGCCCGCTCCGTGGAATAAATCGTTCGCTGATAATGAGCAGTGATAATTCGCGCCTCGACGGAGTATAACCGGCTTGCGTATTCATACCTTATACGGCGGCCAATGATGCATGGCTGCAACGTATGCCGCTTCGATAGCGAAGATAAGGCTTGAATAGGATTTGTTTGTTGCTGAATTGCTCAACAGGTATTCTGCGAGCGTACATGCCAATTTGGCGCGGGCACCGCAAATGAGTCGAACATGACAACTTGATATGTTAACATTTATGATCGTTTGTTTTTTTTTTGTGATGAATGTATGTGATGTGTCTAAATGTGAGCCTTTTTCGGTATTTTCGCATTTATTCAGTGTCAATTAATGTCTTCAAACGAACTAATTAATAACTAATTAACATCAGTAAATCGGATTTATCTACTTATTACGTAATGAAAATCAAATGGTTTTAAAATAACAAAAGTAAATTATCACAAAATGTAAGGCTTGTGATAAAGTTTACAAAAATTATTCGACGTAATATGAAGCGCAATGGTTTATGAATGAAATATCTTATACAAATAAGAGCACGGTCGCTGAAACAGAAAACCCAATTTAATAATAAGAAATTCTCAGACGAGTTCATTATACCTTAGTCCTGCATCATTACCCCTCGCTGACCGCCCTAAACAAATACAAATTGACGCTACACGGACGATCGGTATCTCCTTGAGAATTTATCTCTGCAATTTGATAAATTGTTTCGATATTTTTTGCAAAGGTATTTTAAACGTTAAAGGCATTTTATTCAGCGCCTAGCCGCCGGAAAATCAAAACTATGTTAATGAAAGAATATAAAGGCAAATGATGATCGACGATCATAATAGCGTTAATAGTAGAAAATATACTTTTCTCTTGAAGCAGGAGACAAACCAGTTTTTTTCATCTGGTGATGAGGCGCATCGCTTGAGTGATCACTGTCGCAACGTCAAGTTCTTTATTATCAAATTCCTAAGTCTACCGCTCCTGTAATACCGTTGGTGACATGTAATTAGTCAGAAAAAATAAATGTAGAATACTAATAATCATTTATGGCGACAATACGCAATGCGTGTTGTCGCCATATATGATTCAGCGAATTGATATTTATTGAACTTTAATAAAGAATGCAAAATTTCCTCTTCTGTGTATTGTTAAGTGAGATCATCTAGCAATCATCGCTTGAATTACAAGCACCGATCGTTTGTCTAGCATACACGCAAATAATTCTAAGATTTTACATATATATTACGGGCTTGTTTCCTCATTACCATAATTAGGTAACACATCCATAGCCGCTGGTCAACAAGTGTGAAGATTATAACTATAATTTCCTGCGACCACGGCCATCAATTATATCGACCAGTTCAAAGCCGTGAGACGGAAGCCTGAGACTGTTAATCTCGGGATTTTCTACAACATTTTCATCGCACTCCGCCACCGGCGTTAGTTGTAAACGTATTATGGAATTAGCTCGATATTCTCCGTTACAATCGACGAGGGAAATTAATTGAAACTAGCGATTGTTTAGCGGTCAAAATCGACCAAGGGAACCTGAGCTTCTGTTTCTTCACAGCCTCTTTATTTATAGACTAATAAAGTTTTTTGACTGTTACATTTATGATTTGAAAAATCGCTAAATTTTCATTAATAGTATAAACCTAATAATAAACTTACCCGCGTATCTGATTTAATGTGTTTTTCAAATAACAATTCTTTTTTCCACAAACTCTTTAATATCTGCCGTGAGCACAATAGTCTGTGAAAGTAGTACAAAGTTTTTTCTTCGCGTATTAATATAAAAATTAGATGTTTTAGGATTTAAAGACGTCAGTCAGAGCTTTATTGTCGTTCGATTGTTTTGATTTTCGCACTTGAGAGTTACATTGAGTTAACAAATTTAATGTGTATTTGTATATTACTAAAAGAGAAGTTACACTTTCGTTTTTTGTATGGTAAGTAATGTTGTCGTAGTTATCAATTGATGAATTCAAAAAACACAACGAACAACAGTTTCCTACGCGTTTTTTTATAGAGTAGGCTGATAAACGAGCAGGGGGCTCACCTGATGGTAAGCGATCGACGCCGCCCATGGGCATTTGCAACATTACGAAACGTGCAAATGCGTTACCAGGCTTAGGAGAGCGGGAATGAGAAGGAGGGAGGAGGAGAGAAGGAGGAGGAGATGATGCGGGAGGGTAGGGAGGAAGAAAAAAGAAAGAGGAAAGAAGGGGAGGTGATGGGCCACCGGCCACTTCGCTCACTGGACGAAAAGCGGAAGCAAAAACACATCCACTTTGCGCCGATTCTCTGTGAGTTCATGGTACTTATCCGGTTCGAGCCGGCCCATTCAACAGCAGGAGAAGCTGCATGGCTCTACCACCGTAAAAACACCCTTGACAGTCGTTAGAAGATTCTCCTGTTCTTTTGCAAAAGCATAAAATGGTAACTAACTTACCTGATTTCTCGCTCAATCTTTTTGTTGCGTTTTTAACTAACCATACCGTCAACGGATGTTCATCCAGCTTTGTGCTACAGCCCTAACTTAAGCTCACGGAAATTACTTAAATAGCGGAGACAAAGAGCGTGTTTATAAGCGATTATCTCGCTTATAAACACGCTCTTTTCTGAGTTTACTTTTCAAGTTTCATTCTTTAAGCTAGGTTAACAATTATCTATTTTTCAGCGCATATAATAATGCAAATTATTATTATATGCGCTGTTAAAGTTGATTCAATGTTATTTATTTTTTTTTATTTATATTAAAACTTTGTGCGTTTATACGTAAGTACGATACTAAAACAGAACTTTTTTTTAGATCAGGAAAGATATTTGCTACGTTTATGTATTAAAATTTCTTCCTTCTTTTAACAATACATTCCAAAACTTCTCGTAATAAAATGTTAAATTTCTAAAGACAAAATTTAACAAGTAACAGCTGAAACGTTATTAGTAAAACATTTATTGTACTAAGTGTTGACTTATTCACGTACCCGTGTATACTAAAAGCAAATGAACAAACTCTCGAATGAATAAAAGATAAAATCCGTAAACATTTCTCTAAATTCATTTCAAAAAGGCTAATGCAATAAAGCGACTCTTGCCCGCCTACGGCGAACCGACAGGCACTTTTTTCGTATTGTGCATAATAAATTAGGCAAAAGGAATCCCTCGTTGGGACGAAATGTTCAATTTCGATATCAAATACCATTATATTCTTGCTATAAAGACGGCAGTTTCGCATAACAACATAATTTAAACGGAAAGAAACAAAATATGTAATAATTTTTATCGTGCAAAAAAAGCTATAGCAAATCGAGCTTCGGAAACATATCTATTACATATCGTTTTGTGGATATCGATTCACGTTTTCCCTATTAAATAAATGAAAAGAAATAAACGTCTGTGAGATTGACAGCTCGATTGGTAGATTAACTATTGATGATTCATACGTTGAGTCATTCGCTGAGGATGTAAAAATGAGAGAACACGGGTGAACGATCTCGAATGGAAACCTTGATGGCCTTGATGGCCATCTAACATACATATTGAACACGAACGCTAATTCGACAATAGGTACATCCTCGATAACATACTGCGCCATACCACGCCGCGACAATGGACTTGTTAAAACTACTCTGCAATTCAGTGAGTTGACCAGTTGATTACTAACCCACTAATCATTAGTGGCGAGTAATATAAACAGAAAAAATGAATTATTGCTTATGCGAGTCCAACCTTAGGCCCCACCCGCTTAAAATCCGAATATCCGTAAAAAGGCCAATAATATCCGTCATAAAACAATGCCTGTTTACCACCGTAGAAACTGACGGACCAAACGATCTAATGGATTCTTACCTGAAGTAAAAAATAAAAAATAACTAATTTATAGAAATAAAATTATGCGTAAAAAGAGATTTCGAGTGCTGCCGCTATTGAAAACTTGTAAACGTTAAAAGTTATCTATTGAAATGGCAATTACTTTGCATACATTTAAGCCAGATTTTATGCCCCGTTTTTATAATTCTCAGTTGTAACACAACATACATCTTGCGCAGACTATTGCTTCCGCATTTAAACAGTGATATTATCAAGATGAGTTTCCATAGAAAACTATGTTATAAATATGTATGTAATAACAATAACGCGTGAAAGCGATGTTGCTTTTACAAGAAATTTAATAAATAAATTGATGCCAATGATTTTCTACGCATTGATTTAAATAGAACAGTATAAAGAAAAAAAGAAAAAAAAACATTATTAAAGCCATATTTTCTAGGTAACCCAAGGGCGTGCCTATTTATTAAATGGGGAAACGAAACCGTTAGTTAGAGCAAAATTCAGGTTAACTTTGCCCACTTTGTCGCTATATAGAATTGCACAAATGAAAACTAGTTTTGCTAGGGTTAGGAATAATATTTTATGGCGAATATTATAGTAAACAGAGTGAAATATCAAGGGAGCACGTTAAATAATATAACATTAGTATCGTTTATTATATACTACGAATTTTTATTGTATAAATCTAATTTTAAATAGTGAACAGCCTAATGATATACAAATCAAAGGTTGTAGGTTCGTATCCCACTTTGTTATGTTTGTCATTTGGTAAGGGCATTATAAACTTCCATGTCCCTCTTCTGCCTGATCTCTCTCCGATCATGCCGGGTATCCGTCCCATCGGTCTAAGAGGGTTAAGGAAAAATGAACGTATCTGTATTGTCACAAATAATTGTACACTATAATTTATCGGTGTAATTGACTGATCGAGATTACCCTCCGATATAGAGGACAATACAATTTGGAGTTTTTTTTTTTGGAACAGAAATCACATTAATTATTATTTGCTAGACGGTACTTTAAGATAAAGTTTCATTATGATACGGAATAATTTTGAAACATAAGGGACACAAAAGTTTCGAAGTAAGTAGTAGTTTTATTTTGCTAAAAAACAAACACTAACAAACAAAAACTTAAATAAATCAAAACTTGTTTTCCGTCTAGACAATTCACATTAGCATTAAAATGCGACCAATCTTGCTCTAAGCCTGTGCAATTAATTTCGACACTTTACACTTCGAATCCAGAGTTGTGACTCAGAGACACAGGTACGCTGGCATCGTTCCACAATGCAGCGACAATGACAATTATATAAGAGAGGAATCCTAAAGTGTTATTCATACAGAGCATTCAATGTACTGACTGTTACATAAACATTAAATTTTATTACATCGCGACATCGTACAGTTCGCTTCGCATAATAAATGCGGCGTTACACGGCGTATGCTCCAATGCATTGTAGACCGCCATTGTTCCAAACAGACGGGAATAATTCGCATGTGACAAGAGACCTATGAATATTAACACACGATTAAGTCCCTCGTCGTCATAATTTCTAGAGGGGACGTGGCGCTTGTGTGGGATGATGACTTAATTTGTAACCATGGACCTAAATCCCGGCCTAAACTATGTACAAAGCAAATCGACGAGCGGACATAAGGTACAAGCACCCAATTTGAACTTTTAGACAAATAACGTTAGCTCTGCTACTAGTAACCCTGGCAGTGGACCGCATGTAAAAAGAACCTGTACGTTTCATTTATTCCACTTTTTTTAGCGAAAACATGAACAGAATGATCGTCTCACTATTTGACATTTCTTTTAAACGATTATTATATTACATTAAACGTATACTTCTCTCGTCTTTTCCTGGTCATTTTTTAATTGCATATCAATGCTTTTGATATGAAAATTAAATAATGAGATGAAATTTCATTTCTAAGTTTCCTAGCCAAGTGCGGCAACGTTCAGAAAACACTCTACAAATTGTTTTGCTTACAACTGACTTTTTGATCGGACGTCTCTTTCTCCTTTCCTTACGCGGAGTGGTGATGACGTAGTCAGAGAGAGATAGAAGAGATGTTAATGCGCAATGGTTTTACATTAGTAACAGTGCAATCCGTAAGTGATTCCGGAGTCCATTTCCGTGCATAGTGCAATGACCAAAGAGGTATGGAATATTTGACGCAGAAAGGCAACCTTAGAATCATAGTTTTTGGCATAAATCAAGTATGTAGGAAGTTCATCATTATTCGCGCTAAATTTAAATGTGATCAAATGCCATTCTGACAAACAAAATGCAATTCTTCACATCGAAAAAACACATGTGGCAATTCAACGCAATATAATGCTTAAAGTACAACGTGACTTACGTCATCAAATAATAATGGCCTCGTTTATAAAGAGCCGCATGCAGTTGAATATGCAAATGTGGATATTTATGTAATAAAATGCAAGCATTAAAAGATCTATTAAGATTTCTTTTCTGATAGAATAATTTTCAAAGTGATTTTTATATAATTGAAATATTTGAGGCCGAGTGTAAGATACACAAAAAATAGAATAAAAATCGACGCAAACGAAACCACAGACTATTCACTATACATGTAAAAATTTTCACATTAATCTTACGGTCCACTCAAATGTAAATATAGACATAAAAACACTCTTTTGTTTTACTCTGGTTTAGGACTTTCTGGTAGATCAAAATGCGTGGAATTTAATCGGGTGAGTCGTATGTGGAATATCTATCACATAATATTAAGGCTTAACGTATCGCAACGGTAATTTGAACGAACAACTATTGAGTTTCTCGCTGACTCCTCTCAGCAGAACTGAATTGCGAACCGGTGGTACCTTACTTACGAAAAAATCTAAAAATGTCGATTCAATAAGTGTTTATAAGGGCCTATTTGAATAAATATATCATGATATGATTTGATTTGACAGTCTGCCTTGGACAGAAACGTAGCAAATAGTTTACCGCTATGCAATGACGTGCAAGCACTATTTCAATTCCAGTTTAAAGGGCAGGTTAATTAGGGGACATAGATGTACTGGTAGGATGCGAGGGTAAATACAAAGCAAAACAATTGCACTATGTTGTTTTCTTTTTCCAAATAATTCAAACTAATTATAATATAAATGATATGATTAACAATTTTAGTACAGTTCTTCTTGTTTAATACAGAGTAAGTTAGGAAAGAACCTTCATTCTAACCAGGTTTAAGGGGACCGTTTTAAAACATTGTCAGATGAAAAGGGACAAAGTCAATTGGCGTAGCCGCACAAATTCCGGTCGGGAGAAATGAATTGAATCTCACCGCTTCGATATTACATATATAATAGTTACATACGATTACACTCGTTTAGCGCCAGCCTTCGTCCTCCAACGGATTGGATGTGATTTTAATTAACACCGATTGTCCAGGGCAAGTGCACCGAAATGAATGGCCCTCGTCGATGACCGAACACGCAGGGCGGACTAATTAACTCCGCGGGACGTAATTAATACATGCGTATGTCAGGTTTACTTGTAAACGACACATGTGTGACAAATACGGCAATCGAATTTTGAATCGATTTTATCATCGTACAGTTATCCGTGTGATTTCATAACGCACTAATAGCTTCTCGCATTCATTTGATTTGTAGTACTGTCCTAAAAGATAAGAGACAATCTATTTTTTTTTTTACTTTTTTTCTCAAAGGCGTATAGAATCTTAGCTATTTCCTAGAGTTTGCCTATTCCCCAGTATCACATAGGGCTATATCAAATGTTCAACCGGCATCTGAATTATTAATAAACAGATCAAAGGCTCCTTTAACGTCAGATCATCGCACAACTCAATACAAAGCGAGTTCACTGCTCACACTTTGAAATACAATGAACGTGGCAACAACTGGATAGGTGTTATTTTGCGATAATGGTTCATAATACTCATACAGCAAAAGCGATATTGGCTTATTTCCACAGCGGAGTTCCCGACTTCACGCACGTAAGGCCGAGATATCAATAATCTGAGAATAGATGTAAACGTGTCACACGATGTACTCAGCTCCCGGAGTAATATTCTAGAAAATAAGACAACTTATATTTGCTAGAAATTTATTTATCATTTGGTGCAGATAAAATTTGCACCCGTGCAATAGATGGTTCCAACAAAAATTAGTTGGATCACATTATTATTACATAATATTAACGTAATGCGACATTTTTTTTTGTATTTAATGTAGTAATAAGAGCTGCATTAAACGATATGAACTGATTACCTTATCGTAAAGTTACATAATTATATATTATTAGAGTCAATATGCATGAAATTTAATTTGCTCTGCTCTGATTTGATTTGACAACGTATTTACGTTATCTTGTTACAAATTTACTTAGTTCATCTGATATTAACTTTAAAATGTTACCATTTTAAAAATTTAAATATCAAACTAATCCATAAACAAACACTTTTTACACTGTCCGTCTGGTTAAATTTCAGCAACGTCTTTGATTTCGAAAGGTCAAATTTAAAAGTAAATAGGCACCTTTTGGAATTTCAAACGAGGTGTTCGATTTTAAGCCGTAAGAAATGTCTGCCGAGGGCCTGAGTAAGTCAGCAATATCTTTTGCATTTTGTAAAGGTTTCCCGCAAAAACTGGTATTAATCAGCCCCCCGGAGCGCGCAGCAAAAGAGATTCCATATCTTAGGATCGGATTCACTCTTTAATATAAACGAGAAAAGAAACTTTATACCATTAGTGTACACTGTTAAAATATTCTTTGATGATAATATTACGATTTGAATCAAACTATAATAACGAACTCAAACAAATATTCATATCTCGATATTATATGTAAATAAATTAAAAATTAAAGCATTTATTAACTTTTGTATCGTTTGTTCCTGCCTGCTGATTTCATATCATAACATATTTAATGCATCCATATTAAATGCATTTTTAACACGCATAATATCAAATATCAGAGTACACTCTGATTTAACCATTGGGCATTCACACCAATTTTATTTCCGAATAATGTGAAAAAATAAATATGTGCTTATTATTTATAGTGTTGCCATCATATTGTATACATGATACAGATCATCGTAAGTCTGTTTTGCCTGCCATCCATCGTTCAAAATCATTGACAAATTATAAACAATCGGTACCAACTGTTTAAGGCCGCATAGATTTTATATCAAGATGCGATTATAAGATAATTTCATATTCTCAATCAAGAATTAAAGCCAAACCATTATCTCCTAACAGAAATACCGTTGTATGTCAGATATTTTATAATAAGAGAATTCGAAAATTCGTTGCCTTAATCTTTTGTAACATTGCGGCAGATTAGAAATACAGATAAGATAAATCGAAATTTTATTGACGTGCAATTAAGTTTCCTCTTTTTGTCCTATTCAAAAATGCGTGTATGCATACGGTTGTTAGTGGCGTCGCATTTGAGACGAGACTTGATCAAGCAAAAATATGTATGAAATATCTATGATAAGTTATTTAACTATGAATTGGAGACTTTATTAGTATGTAAATCACGCTTTAACCAATTTTGAATTTTCGACATAGATGGATAAGGAGACGTCCCGTTGAGAATCGTGATTACTCGTTTAGATTGAATGGCAATAGTTCTATAGAGATTCGCGACCAGTCTGGGTTCCATACTGGAAATGAATCAACACATGAATATAAAAATATCTTTGGAACATTATATTCGTACCTTCAATTGTAACCGATCTCTGAATATTAGACACACGTATTTAATAATTTGTCAGGGCAAAAAAAAACAATAACAATTTAATAATAGGCCAAACGATAGAATCTCAAAAGTAAAATACGTATTTTATGCACTGAGCCGGTAAAACGTAAACTATGTTTTAACGTAAACGTAAAATTCCTAATAAATAATTGAATAATAAGCTTAATTAAATATTTAAAAATTAAATGTTTAAAATTAGTTTAAAAACTATAAGCAAGTTTAAGTGCAAAATCTTTATTTAAAAACTAAAATCTGTATGCACAACACGAAATAACTTTAAAATTTTGAGAGAAACAAACTCAGCTTTTAATATACCAACTAAAACTATTTATGTTTTTCTTATTTCCTTGCGTCGATGAATAAACAAACTGCTGAAAACACATTTATTTGATCCTTTTGCGTTACCCTCCTTCAGTTTCAGAGCTTAGCAATAATTAGCAATGAAGTTCATTAATCATGTTTAAACGATATTTTTATATAAAAACTATAATAACTTTTTATATATCGATGATGTTTATCAGAATTCCAGCGTTATATCCTCCAGTTCCTAACACCACTAGCCGCGAAATTTCTTAATAGTGTTCGAACAAAATGTTTTTTTTAAATATGGTGACGGGCCATACGAAGCATGCATCTAATAATAAGCAACACGGTAGTCCATGACAACCCAGAACCACGTAGAATCTTAAGCGGAAGCCGCTTCGCTTGGCCACTCAAGATTTAAGATGTTATACCTCTATACCTGGTAATTAAGCTTGCCACACTGCCCTTCAAACCGGACCCACTTGGCGATAGAGTAACTAACCACACAATGGTACCACCAGCCCACTTAGAATCTGTCCCGTGGTCTTCGTATGTAGGAGGATTAAAAGCTAAATGAATCCGTGAAGCGGACACTGCAAGATTTGTTTAATGATTTAGGCTGACAAACGAGCAAGCTACTCACTTGATGGTAAGTGATCACCGCCGCCCATGGACATTTGCAGCATTATAGAACTAGCAAACGCGTTTCCAGCCTTTAAGGAGGGAATTTTTTTAAGGAGGAAGGGAAGAAGGAGTGAGAGGGAGGGAAGATGAGGAGCAATAGGTGGGACCCTTTGGGGATGGAGAAAGAGATAGGATGGGGAGTGAGAGATCAGCGGGTGCAGCTGCGTGGTTCTACCACCGTATCCGTTCCGTTTCACCGTACCGTTCCCAAAATTGTCCACTTAGACGCCCTGAGATCCCAGAACCCGGCGGGGGCGTGATTAGATCTAATCTTTACATGTTTTGACAACGAAAACAAAATTTGGGAATCTCTGGTATATATTTTACTTTAGTTTACAAAATGGTATAGTACCACTTTTAAATACTTAAAAACGTTTCTCATTACTTTATTAAATATTTATAAAGGTTTTTAATTAAACGGAACACAGCGGATAAAATTTCAGCGGGTCTTTATAGATAACGTGAAAACAAGCGCACCGATCACTCGACCCGCATTGCAGCTTTGTGCTCGTGGCAAGTGTGGCGCGTTTTAAGTTTACGTCGCACAGAAAAAAAAACAAATAAAACCATATTGAAATCGTTCCACCATTGAACTTTACGCTTTAAAAGTCCCGCATCGACGCCTGTCTACAACCTACTTTGATGTATAAAATATATAACACATACTTTTTTTACTTACAATACGCACAAAATGTTCGTTAAAAGAGTTCTTTAATAATGAAGCTTCTCCATATAATTAGACAAAACAAACCGTAATTAACAAACTCCAACGATGTTACGCAGTACATAACTTTTTAACGACCAAATTTGAAACGCGAAGTTTCGTTGTTAGAATTTAGCGTAATTATTATTACACACTCTTTGATCTTTTATAAAAAAGCAAAACAAAGTGCTTAAAAATCTTATTTATATACACAGCTGTCTGATCTGCTAGGCCCAGTTTTTTATATTTACTATATATTTATTTTTTATATTTACTTATAGTTTTTTATTTTCTATTTACTTCTTCCAGTGGTGAGGGAGATGCCGTTCAACGTGAATTAACATATAGGTATGTTAAGTTCGTAGTATTCGAATTAATCGAATTATAAATTAAACCAGAAACAAGAAAATGGAAAGGAAAATGAAGTAAGGAGAAGTTTCAAAATTTGAATTTAAAAACAATTTCGTTAAAAGAAAAGTTCATCATTTCACTAGTCGTTGCCAGACCTAAATGAATGAACGCGGGCTTTGTGCCAACTGGCATTATATTTCTGTCATCCCATGATGCAAGATATGGTAAAAACTGTACAATTATAGCAAACAATTGTACACTTTTATCTATATATATATATTTGACTGGCCCGTTGGCGTAGTGGTTAGTGCTCCTGACTGCAAAGCCAAAGGTCGTGGGTTCGATCCCCACAAAGGACAAAATATCTGTGCGATGAGCATAGGTATTTTTTCTGTGTCTGGGTGTTAATTATCTATATAAGTATATATTT
>DWHO01001789.1:0-14533 GCA_018247575.1 Eurytides lysithous rurik | reverse complement strand
GCCATACATTTGGCCAAGGCTGTATCAGATATTTGAATTTTCTTTAAATCAAATTTATTTAAAAAAAAATATAACACATCTTCATTTAAAGTTATTTCAATTTAATGGTTGCTACATGCTGCTACTGCTAATATAATAGAATGCTGCGGTAATCGGATTAACAAAAATCATTAATAAGTTTTCGATTGACTCTCTTCAGACATTAGATTAAGTATGTATAGTATAATAAGTTTTCACCCATGAAAATAACATTATAGATATGCGGAAAGAATAATGGTGCCAAAAAAGTATCCTCAAACACATTTAACATTCAATGAGACAATTCACGCAGTTCCTTCGAATAATAGTGATGATGGAAAGGAGCAAGAAGCTGACGTGCCACGACCCGTATCTTCCAACGGAATCGATTTTAACCTCGGCACTTACGAAGACTGTGTTTGCAATGACGTAGCTATTCCTCGTGACACTGATCGTATATTGGAACAGTTCGTATCAATGTCCCTACGAATAGCGATCTATCTCAAGAGAAATGGAACTGTTTCGTCGAAACTTCTAGACTCATTGTCGATTATAGTACTGAACAGATCATTAGGCCCGGATTGCAACGTTTTGACTAGCGAAAGTTTAGAACCGCCTCAACCAATCGGAAGCAGTCAGGGAAGAGCGGCCTCTTATTTGACGGATTATCCCCAAATATTTATGAAGAAGATGTCTGACATTAAACGACAACTAAACGTAGGACGACAGGAAGATAACAAGGACACCGAAATGAAAACTGGTGGCAGACATAGCATTCTCTCTTGCAAGACATCAAATACACTCAATGAAAAGAGCACGTTCATTGAATTCCCGATATGTGGTCCAACAAGTAGTCGCGATTCAAGTCATATTTTACCAGTCACTGAAAAAGTTTCAGATGATAGGGACAAAATTAAAAATCCGCAAGAACCTCTAAGAAATGACTTATCAAATCACTCAGAAGATATTGATGAAAACAAAAATCGTTCACTAAGCAATTCTTTACTAAGTAAAGACGAATGATTTAATAAATATCAAGAAGACCCTAACACTTCTGAAACTGCTCATAGTCAATCGGATACATAAATGAGATACCATTGTACATCATAGAAAAGAAAATAAAAAATTGAATAATGATATAAATTATTTATTGATAATTTCATAAAAAAAAGCTCTCGTGATTTGGTTATTTTTACAAAGTATTGTCAATTTTACACATTCAAGCGTTGGCAGGCAGTGTTTTCAACAGCTCTCACTGGGTCTAAATATAGTACACGATAATTGTACTCATTCGGGTCTAAAAGGTCGAATTGGTACATCGGCAGCTTGTTTGTGATCAACCAAGCGAGCTGTGGCACCTCATGGTCTATCCGTAGGTCGTTCGGGAAGACCAGTGAGACATTGTTTTTCGCCACAACATCAAGATTACTCGTTTTATAGTCCTTAGTCGTATCCCAACATCCGATACTGTCACGTGAAATTAAGTTGTAGAACATAATACCGTTGCGGTCGACCGCCGCGGCCGACACCTGGCTGTCGAGTCCTTGTCTCTTACCCAACAGTTCAAACTCGCCCACTGCGTTGTTGACTCGACTAGGATCGCGCACCACGGAGGTCTTGACGACGAACTCTAGGGAGCTGGACATTGAATGGTAGAATAGAGGCCGGTCCCCGTTGTGCAGTTTGCCCAACGACATTCCGAACAAGCCGTCCGACCACTGGTAATTCACTCCGTGCAGCGTATAGTTTGACAGCAACGGCTCGGGGTAGAACGAGTAGTGATTGAACCTCCAAAAGGCTGCGTCTGAATTTCTAAACACGATAAGCCCGAATCGCCATGCGTCCGCAATATACACATGCAAGTCTCTGCAACGCGCGTCCCTTGAGTCCACCACGATGTTCGTGATAAGCGAGTTTTGGAGCACGAATTCTTCGGGGATCTGATATTTTGCGAGGACCGTGTCTGTTTCTAAGTCGATGGCGACCAAAGTCGGGGGGCAGATTTGGCGTGGTGTCTCGAAGGCCTCCACCTGACCCGAGTCCAAGACCCACAGTACGCCGCAGTGGTCCACGCTCATGCGGAACACCGACGTGAATCCGGTACAGTTTGCTGAAATGTTGCATTGTTATAAATTAAAATGTGCAGAGGAACATTTTTATAACGCCTAATGAATTAACTGATTCATCCGAGGAAGTACCGTGACTTCTATAATTACATATACATTTGTATTTCGTGCGATGAGCAAGATAGAGGGAAAAATATATAAATATATAGATAAACATGCCAACCTCTTTCAGCGGTTGGCGCATTTATCGTAGGCAGTTATCACTCCCTAAGATAATTAAGTGCATCCATTGTTCGGGTGTCAATTTCTATCATAAAAATTACAATTTAAAAAAGTTATAAATCTATTCCAAAACCTACCAAGAAAATATCTTTTGGTAATTTCTTATGATGGCCTGATAATAGCTAACAACCCGGTAGCCTATAATTCGTCATTTTTCTGTACAATTCATCATCAATCATTTTTAGGAGTTTGCTTTTGACACCAATAGTCATCCATATTCTATTATAATAATAACATTGAGAGCATAAACCAGACAGAGTCCGAAATAAATTTCAAAATGGATTTATTTTATTTTTGAAAACTTGGCTTGTCACTTCTTAAATTAAAATGCAGGAAAATTGCATTTGCTTATAGAAAATATGGAAAATTAAGTACTTATTTAAAATCCTACATATAAAAAAGAAAATGCATGGTATGAACAAAAAACAACAAAAGGCCTTTTTACTAGGTTGAGCTTCTTCAACGGCTTTGCTGGTATAAACGTTAAGAAAATTCTAGTAATCTAATTGTTTGGACCGATTTTCTATTTCGTTTTTGTTTGTTTAATTTGGTGTATATATAAAATATTATTTCTTCATATTAAGTTAACTTTATTTAAAGTCGATTTAATTCTTTTTTTTTATATTTTTTTTCTTTCGCAATATTTAGTTGTAAGCCTTTCCTATCTTGGGTAATTTTGATATTCTTACATGTGCACTAAAAATTAAACGAACAAGTAAGCTTACCTGCTCGTTTGAAATTTAATAGACGGTATAAGTCTACGGTACAAAATAAGTACAACACGGTATACCATGGTGTAAGTCCGTAAAGTTGCAATATAATTAAAAAGAAAAACATATTGGAGAAATACATTTATAAACTTAGGTACAAATATGTGTAAAATTTGAGAAAAAAAAATATTTTTTTAGTGTAGTGTGTTTTAAAGAATTAATTTTCATAATGTGTTAATATAAGTTTTTATTGTATTATTATAACATCACAATGTTATAATAATACAATAAAAACTTATTATATATATAATATATATAGTATTATTATTTAACTACATATCAATGTGTGTCAAAATCTCTCTCTCTCACACGGTTAATTAAACTAAAATTCCTCATCGCTGAATAACCGAAACTTTTTACTTTTACTAAATATTATTCGCATATGCGATTTGTGATTTTATAATGCGAAATTATGTTGTTAAAAACGTCATAGCTAACATTTTTTAACCTCGAGTCGACGACGTGCTAAATCAGCTATTAACTTGTTTGGATGCATACATGATAAAATATAAATGATGTAAATAAAAAAAATTACCAGCATTATGCCAGTCCCAGTTAGGATAAGGCTCTAGTGCCGGCGATTCTTCCCTAGCAGCTGTTGGTAAAGAAGACAGTGTTGCCGGCACTCCTTTCTTCCATCTTGGCGTACTGACAAATATTCTGTCTCTCCACCGCTCGATTCCAAGAGGTATTACGCTGGATTGCTTGAATTGTCTAAAATTAGTTTACGATTCGTTTTTTTAATAAGAACTTAAAAACAGTGGTACTAACGAGGACCTTGGGGCATACCAGAGATTGGGTACCTTTTTAGTTACTAAAAAACGAATGCTAGAAAAGTCGCGAGAGTAATTCGTTGCAGTGAAGTGACTGATAGCTACGTTGCATTTAATCGATTCATATAATTTATTTAAAAATAAGCATAATAAGCTCGCTTTTAATATTTAGGATTTTTTTAAAGTACGAGTACGGGGGCTTTAAATATGCTATAGAGTTGGATGGCAATTATAATTTAATAACGAGTAAAGTATTTTTTTAGGGTATAAAATTAGATCTCACGATGGTTAGCGATCCTACAATGCGCTCCTCACCTCTAGATATGATGTTGGTATCTGTCTAGTTGTCTTCTATGCCATTGGCAACATTATCCTTCAAACCGGAACATAGTAGTGTTTACATATTGCTGTTTGATGGTAAAATAACTGGCAATACAGTGGTACCACCCAAGGCGGACAAATAAAAGGTTACATGTGAAGTGAGGTTATGTAAATGGTTTAAAAACAAAATCTATTCCTTTGATTATTATAAAGTGGGCTTTCTTTCTATGATTTTTATTCCTTGGAGGAATAAACATATTTTGAATTTTCTAGGTGATAGATAATTACCCGCTTGCGATCGCGTACTGACGTTCTTGCTCGCTGGGATATTGGAAATCAATTTGCTTCCATCTGTAAAGAGTTCCCAGAGGATTTCTTGCGTAGGTCTGATAGCCTGCGGTGAACGCAACTGGCATTAGTAAGAGTAGTAGTAACCTCATCTGCAATTAAAAAAAGAAAATGTTAAAGTATAAAGTGACAAAACATTTCCAGTTTCTCACGTCTTTATTTTTGTTATACAGCCAATTTAGTGCGATTTGAACAAGTTACAATATGGGCGTGATCTGAGCACAGGCGGTTAAATGATTGATCACCTCTGTCGTGTTTTTAAATCGGCTTGAGATTGTTTTTATAAGGGAATCATTATCTAATATTTAAGCCACACTGGTTCCGCTTCTTATTTATTATGTAGAAGGGTATGTATTTGAGTAAGGGTTGTTCTAAGTTAAGAGGCATTATTAACAGCAGTCATAAAATATTAGTAGTATAAAATCATATATACAATTTTTTTTTTAATTACGTGCTTACATATCAAAAGGTTATTTATATACATTTGGAAGGTTACAGACAGATAGTTGACCCAAAAATATTGGGCAATACGATTGTATTTCGATTTGAAGTAGTCGATATAGTTATAAGTACTCTGCACTACGTAAGGATGTTCGCTGTATCCATAACAAAATTGTGTCTGCACGACACTATTAAACCTACATTTTTCGTAAAAAAACGGTCATAATATGATTTGATGTATTTAATCATGGACACATAGGTATTCTAAAAAATTAATTGTAAGTCCAGTAATTTATATACACAATATATACAATATAAAAGAAAATACACGCTAATCACTTTAAAACAATTGAAAAAAAAACAAAACAAAATGGCTTCGTGTTATTGTTTTGCGCTTCAAGACACGCGTTGTGGGTTATGTCTATCTCTTTCTAGTACCTTATGTTTCGCGTAAGTAAGAAAGCCCTATCCATCCGCCACCGCGGTAAGGGATGGATTGGCGTCACAGCGCCAATCCCAACATACCGACCAGACCAAGAGCTGGTCGAGTTTCCGCCCGAGGAATGGGGACTTCCCCGAGCTCGAATTCAGCCGACCGAGGTCGGTTGCATACATCTCACACAAGTTAGAAAGGTGAAATCAGTGCACATATTGTTACGTCTCCAACTAACAATAAAATTTTAGTACGGGGCCTTGTGCTTAGTCTAGTAGTAACTTTGACGCAAAAAATGATAAGTTTATTGTGTTAAATTGATTAGGTTATTTCCAATTTTTGGAAAAATATTGCATAATTGATCCTGCACCTGAACTCCTCTTATTTTGTAGCCGTTTAAAAAGTTTTTCTACTATAGAAATTACGTTTTCTTTGCCTCTATTGTAAATATCTAGTGTTATAAGGGCGTCTTTAGTATATAAATTTCACACAGACAAATGTTCAGATTCGAAACATTTATCTGTAGTTAATTTTGCCGCTAGTTTAGCATCTACGCCAAATAGATCATCAAAATTACTGTATCTATTTAAATTATTCTTCTTAAATTATGAACATAATGAAGTGAACATGACAAAAAGACATTCGAAAACATTTCGCTTTAAGATTGCAATCGAGAATACCTCTTTGCAATAACTTTAAACGTCAAATAAATTATGTTGAAAAAAAAAACCGCAAGGATCGTATATGCTTACGTGATTGCTTCAGGGCGTTGGTCGGCCGATAAAAACTAGTTAACAGTTTACTTAATTGAAGTTATTCTTTGTTCATAACACTTTTGAGTTTAATTGAGATTAGAAGGACACGGAATATTTTAAAATAATAACAATGGTTGTTAAAAATTTATGCCAATGCTCTAGTTATTTAATTCCGTGTTGTTCCTTCATCTTGCTTAATGCAAATCCTTATCATTATTCTTTTTTATTTACTTTATCTGTTAACGTTGCCTTAGAGATTTCAAAGTGATATAATTAATAGAAAAAATGATGAAATTAAAATAAGAATCAGCAGAATAATATACGAAGTTAATTTTTCTACTGACTTTGGATTAAGGTATCCGATCAAATAATAAATTACAACAATTGTAGAGATGTACAGGATCCCGAAGCACCGTTTGGTATTTGCTAAAACTAATAGAAATATTTTTGTTCTTTTACGAAATTTGCAAGGTATCGTACTTCTAATTGTTAGTGTTACATTTATCCACAAAATTAAAACGTCTTATAGCATTTAAACGCTGTGTTGTGCTTATACACATGGTGCAAAATTATATAATGCTAAATATTATAATGCCTAGAAATTTCTTACGAACGTTGCTTTTTAAACCAGAATGCAGTTATGGTCGCAGATAATTAATGTGCGATAGAATAAATAGAATGGGACTCAGCAGCTTTGCAGCCAAAAAGTTATCACACTAAAGTTCCCTTTTCAAATTTGGTTTCGAATAAAACAACATCAGGTCCAAAAGTCGCTTCCTCAACATTATACTTGAAGGCTGCGGAATAATTTATTGCGTGTTTTACATCATAGAAGGAAGCGGTAACATATGACTCGCGTAGTAAAAGATTGGCAATACTTTATATCAATTTAGGAATGATTTATTCTAAATCAGTTAGTACTAATGTATTGATAAATATGGATAATTGATAATTTATTACGGACTATGTTGAATAATCGAAGTGATATATTTGATTGCACTGGAAGAATTGGCGAAGATCAACACGGTATCGTATGTTTTAAGGCTACGGAATAATTTATTGGCAATTTCATGTCATAGAAGGAAGACGACTCGTGCTAAGCTGTAAGTGTCTAATTTTTTATAGAGGGTGCAGTGTTTACTTTTGACAGTGATGCAAATTTGTATTCTATCATGCAAAAAAGACATTTTTGCCAGTTTGTATTATTATCCTTAATTAAGAGTCTATCTACAGATTTTGCGTGTTGTGGGAAAGAACTAATTAACCCAATAATATCATTACGTTCACCGTAGGCTAGTATTATTTGTAACAAAAATTAGTCATTCAAAAATTTATTATGGACTGCATAACTAGTTGTGTATAAAATTCAAAATATTACATAAGTTTTGAGACGGCGCCTCACAGGAATTCGGACCACTACGATTTCCAAATGTCATTCAATTTATGCAATAGAAAATTTTGAGTCGTATAATATAGCTAAGTTTGTACGTAACTATATTATATAAGGGGTCAGAGAAAGTAGATTTGCAAATGATGGATGATCTATTAAAGATGAAGATAATCTTTAACACCTATGTATTTTGAGTAATTGTCGATGTCGTTAGCGATTTCGAAGTTTAGACTAATTGGGTTTGTCTGATTTTTTTTTGTTTGTTCAATGATTTAAAGGATTTGATCTCAACAAGTTTGTTGTGAGAAAAGTAAGTAAATGCCAAGAATGATTCTGCAAATGATCTGATGATGAACATTATTAGACCGACAAACGCCTTTAATCCACACGCGACGTCCTTGTGCTAAATAAATGTATTTAATTTTACCAGCTACTGCGCCGGAACATAGATCGTTCATTCGGCTAATAACATGGTGTCCAGTTGAATATAAAAGAACTAGAAGTATGGAGGCGAGTATGTAAAAGCGACCTCCATAACTTTTAGTTACAACAACACAAAACTCCCGCATCTTTTGAAAAGGAATAAAAATCAATAAAAGTTCACGTACAAATTTTTTTTTAACAAATGTGGTTCTTCTTTTTGAACGTTTTATTTTAAATTGTTTTATTAAAGATTTTCACTATGTCAAACGTAGATCTTTGCTACGTGTTTCGTTGTAAATTAATTCGCACTAAGATAAACATTTACCTTAAGAGCGCTCGATGTAGGTGTGAACTTGAGCGGAAGTTTGTACAAACTTGTTTCCGAGGGCAACTCTGTACGCACTGATTGAACCAGGCAAAAATTATATATGCTGGTATTCTACGATTGACACTATTTGCATAGACTGTGAATTTTTTTTTTCATCAGAACTCTCATCTTTGACTCTTATCAAAGTTTTTATTATAATATAACATTTTAATAATATCGAATCGTATAAACCAAGTTTAATTTACGCACAGTTTTCACATCGGAGATCGTGATCTTTCACAATGATATCATTATGTCTGTGTTACCATTTTTCACCTTTTCCAATTATGTTTTTTTCAGTCTAAGTTATATTCATAATAAACGTTATATAAAGGATATGCTAATTGCATTTGTTTCTCCTTAAAATACTCCTTATTTTATCTTATATTTTTGATGATTAAAAACGGCTCTTTTCGATTCACTTTAAAAGGTTTTATTTCAACTTAATAATTTATAATAGAATTATTTATATTATCATGTAATACTTTGTCAATAAAGTAAACCTTCATATTTGATATTTGTAAGAAAAGATTAACACTTTTCAGAACATTGTACAATTTTGTTTGGGAAGAACATTCCTAATTTATTGTTGAAACATTCCAGTATTTTCTCTACTTGCAGTAGTTATTATTATTCTATTTTGTTACTGTGTGTCTTATAGTAAATTCTGCAAATTGGAAAAAGTAAAGTACTGAAAATAAATAAAAACTAGCTATATTTGTCATGATTGCCCATTTTATAAAAGATCTTTGCAAAACACAACTAAGACAAGTTTATTGCTAACATTTCGCTTTAGATTAAGCATTAAACGTATTTTTGTTAAATAATATACTTTGAATTAGGTTACGTTTTCGCTTCTGCGCAGTTTACATAATTGTAAATTTTCTTTGTTTATCACTGTATATATAGTTTGGATGATTAAAGATTATTTTGAAGCATTAAAAGTGGTTGTTATTACAAATTAAAACCAATGGAATGTATCCAGCATAATGTTCAACGAAAGTTTTTAGATAAATAATATGTACAAAAAATATATACTCAATTTTTTAAAAATTGTAATTACTTTTATTTTGTCTTAGTGTGGTAAAAAAGAGGATACGATAATTTACAGTAAAAATGCAGACCTATTATTTATATACCTCATGATATTTCTTTGTATTTCATATTTTTGTAAGAAATCTATGGTCGAGTTTGAAGTCAAAATTTATTGTCGAAAACAATTAGCTGGTCCCAGTAATACCATTATGAAAACTGTAAATTTTCTGACAAAAATAATCTGCAGAAAATCATCTAATCACCGAATTGCGGAATTGATACAAAGACTTTTCCGGAATCCAAAACTAGAATATTTTCGAAATGTCACTCACTATAATAGGTTATTTAATTTAAGTAAAATTGCCAAACAGAAAATTTTGAAATCAGTTAATAATATTTAAAAAAGGAACTACCAAATTTGTGAGACAGTAGCGCATAAAATATAAATTATTTATTAATAATTAATCAGGATAATTCGGTTAAAGAAAGCGACATATATCACTTGCAAGTCATGGCGAAAGATAAAGGCAGTACTTTATAACAAAATAGAAAAGAATTTTTCATGAATCAGTATTTATCATAGACCATATCGAATAATTGAAATGATGTATTTGTATGTAATGAAAGATTTAGCGTAGATATGTCGTATCTATGTTAGTAATCGCTTGGTAGCTAATAATTAAAAAATGGCAGAGATTTTTGTATGGGAATGACAATGAAACTTTATATAGAATCTAAATGTTAGGCATCATTCAATGCACACGCGATTTCCATGTGTTGCATACTTGTCCCCAATTTAGTTGGTCAGTTGGAAAGAAAATACATTGTCTATCTGTTTTAGTATTGTTACGGTAATACCATATCACTTAATAATTCTGGTATATTTAGAAAAGACACTGAAATTAAACATAAATGCGTAGACACTAGGATGTAAATAACAATAATTCATTTATGTTAAAGAATTATATCGCGCGAAATTTTTGTTTTTTGAATATAATTTGATTTTGAAAAATTTCAAATTTCAACATTTTTTCAAAGTTAAAATTCAACATAGTGTTAACAAACAAATAAATTATATAAAGTAAATCTAAATACGTAATAAATAAATTTTATTTTAAAAATTAGTATTTACCTTAGTACTGGATTGTGGCGCAAACTTTTGAGTGTACTCGTTTAGAAGGCTAGCGCGTCCGTATCGAATCTCGTTCACCGACGTAGTGTTACCACTTTGACTTGAACTAAACAGATATTGCGTGAATGAATTTTTTAAACCGGTCCTAAACATTATATATAGGCCAGATCTAACATGGCCGCTATCAAAACATTTTTAGGTATTCTGTTATGAGCGAATGATTTTTACTCATTTTTTGCGAATTAGAATCAAACCTTTAAATTTCCGTTAATTTTAGAAAATATTATAAAAAATATATAATTAAGTCTTAATGTGTTTGTGTGGCATTATTTCAGTATTTCTACAATAAAGAGTAACTAAATGTTACAATCCAGAAATAGTACACTTTTAACGTATGTGTGTATGTATATAATTGAACTATACTTGAATTATCTATAAAATTAAAAGGTGCCTATAGCCAATGTCAGGTTTGTTTAGAAACTTTGTTATTAGGTTTAATATCCCAATTCAACATTAAGATTATCTTGTTGAAGGCTTATTTTTACAGTAATAATATTAGTAACAAGTTTTTACGTATACGTCAAAAATTGAGTTATCAAATGGTGTAAAGTCCAATTCTCCAAATTATGCATATTTAAATAAGCGTCACAACTTTTTGTAATTAGCTGCAGTACGTAAAATGTTAATATATATATATTTGATTAGGCGAATAAGTAATTTATAGAAACGTTTGACCTTTCATTTTTTTTTCTAGTCCTTTAGATGACGTAGTTGGCCCTCCATTTAGCAACAGGCTAAAATGCTCAGGTATTCAAATATTATTTGATTCTTAAAAATAATTAGTAAGTGTTGCGAAACACAGCCAAGTGATACATTTCTTTTAAGTTAAATAAGTCTTAATTATTAGAATGGTGTCCGTATTTGGATCACGGATAATTATAAAAAAAATTAAACTTTTATAATTGTTAAATTTATTGAAATTTTGGATAACGACTCTATATATGTTTATGGTCACGAGATTTTTAAGTTTCATTTTGATGTTAAAGCTCAATAAAATATAGTAAGTTAAACTCGATTATACGAATATTTGTTTATTATCGTTTTCCTCGTATTATATTAATAACGAGTTTGAAGTGACGCAATGGCAAGGAGGTTTTCGTGATTTATTAGCAAACAATGTGCATACTCAATGGTACCAAATAGTTTTCGGTTTTCTAAGTCATGTATGTAGTTTTTATTTTAAGACTTGACACGCGCATTCTCATTCTCAAAATTATACATAATATTGGCTAAAATAATATTAAATTTAATTATGTTACATTTGTTTAGGACGTACATATCTAGTATAGATATGGACAGGGCATAGACAGGTTGGAAATAAAATCCTTGAAAATATTATTTATATACCGGGTTTAAAACATGCGTATATTTAATAAAAATAAATTAAATAAATTAAACTTAATTAAATGCAAGGCGATGAAATAATGATGAAACATTTTTGTGTAGATTAGGCAGACGAAAATAACTATTTGGGCTGCGTCTATTATCTTCTAAACCTGTGGACGTAATTCCGATAAATTTCAGAGAGGTATTTAATTCAGATCTCTAAAAATAAATCCCTAATTACCCTCCAACCATATATCCCTCTTATCGTACCTATGTTTATTGTATTTTGTGATCTCTATCATTTCAAGTGGGTGTATTATATCCATCGTTTTACGTAATGCCGCACTTTCATTTTTACCAGTGTAATCTAAATAATAACTTGATATACAGGCGTGATGTGCGATTAATCAACATGTTTTTCACTTATTATATGAATTTTACGTTGCTTGGTGGCGGCGTATTGAATTTGGGACAAGAAAAAAATCTGTAAATTACTACAAAATTTTGTAACTCTTTTTACTATACTAAAAAATGCATATATAAAATATAAGATACAACTTTCATACATATACAACTTGATAGACCACGTTATTTTGTCTTTGCTACATTTTATACCTATCATCAGAACAATGTCGACAAAAGAACCTCATATAAAAACTTATTTAACAGCGGTCATTGGTTGATTGTTGTTAGCATTTTATTATTGGCGTTATGTATTATATATTTTCACTGAATTTTAATAGAAAAAAATATGTAAAATTACTAATGGAAACGAAATTTCAGCGAAATGGCGTTCTTTAACAATAATCGATAATTATCATACCAGGTGCATGCATGTACTCGTATGCATGTGTTTTTTCGGTGTGACTCAGAAATAAAAAGAGAAAAAATCTTATACAAATACCTGTTAGTAATACGCTAAAAAATATTTACTTAAAATTATAACTAACACATTGTTTCCCTCTACTTGTTTGTGGGTATTAGTCGATTTGAACAAAGTTTTGCTTTTCAAAAACGTTCTTTGGAACAGCATTGTCAGTTATAAAAAAAATTATTGGTGGCTTTAAACTGGTGATTATTATATTCGAACCTTTATTTGGTTATTATTTTTTCTCGTTATTACTTTACCTATCCTGTTAAAGTTTTGTTAGTAGTAAGAATCTTGCATATTGCAACTGGGGTAGCGGAAAGCCTCGTTTTGCATAACTGTTTTCTTTTTTTTTAAATCTCGTCTTAAAATATGGTGAATTAAGAAAATATTTTGCTCTAAGTTTAGTGATTCTTTATAAAGATTTTTATGTCTCATCAGAGAAGGAAAAGGTTAAATCATAGAAGAAGAATGACGTTATCATACACCATTGTCAAAAAACTATCTATACCAGTGGTTCTTAACCTTATAGTCATGCGGGACCATTTGACAAAATTTCTGTGAGGCCATGGACCACCAAGTTGGTTAATTAGTTTGTAGTTAATATAAAGTACCTTACGATAACTACAAATAAATACAGTACAGTACAGTAAATAAACAGTATTTTTAGTTCAGTAGCAGTCCGTTCATTAGCGCCACGAAGCGGCGACTAGTGACACCTAGCAGATTTTATCGATTACCACACTTTATTAACAACGTAATTTAGATCATATTCATATTCATAAAGAATACATCGAAATGGGCTTTAATTGTTTACGTTTATACTGATAATATCACACATGATTTGTCAAATTATAAATGTCACATTGTTCAATGAAATTAATTAATGGTTTTTATTGCGTATAATTTGATTAAATTCCCGAACCCCATTCTTCTGAATCTCATTAGTTCTGTCTTGTGACCATGGATTCCATAAAATGTTGGAATTTAAAATGAAATTAAATGCACTTAAATTTCATTTCAACCATGTGCAGTATTCAATTAAACGGAAGAAATTATTACATAAATGTCAAAGCCATTAAAACTATTTTATTTAACGAGCAAACAGTTATGCTCTTCGGTCGATTCGAACTGCCCTTTTGGTCGATTTCGACCACTGAGCGACCGCTAGTATTTATAATAGCGTTTGTTGGTTTCGATACGAATTATAATTTTCGAATGCACAACTTTACCGTTTGACCGTATGTCCAGGGCGATGGGAACGCGACCACGCAGTGCAACTGGACTTACACGGGTCACAAGAAGGGCGTGCTGTCTTTGGCCTTTCTGGAGTCATTGCGACTGGCCGTGTCGACCGATTCCGTTGTCCACATATGGGACCCTTTCATGGAGAGCGTGGTCTCGCAGGTGACTGACAAATGCGATCTGTAAAACCTTGTATATAAATTTTCTCGAAGCAAATGCATCTGCTTTGTTCATATATTATTGTCCTGAATAACTACTATTTAAGTAACAGCCTATATATGTCCCACTGTTGGGCACAGGCCTCTTCGATGCGGGCCCATTGCGGATTGGCGGATATCACATATTTAAGTTTCCTCACGATGTTTTCCTTTCCACCGTTGAGCACGAGGAGCTTTTTGGACGTTTTCTGGAATCCTATTGTAAAAACGTATACATTGCTCATAAAAAGAATCACTGACTCGTTGTAAACGAGTCCTAGGT
>DWHO01001788.1:0-14537 GCA_018247575.1 Eurytides lysithous rurik | reverse complement strand
GTTACCACGTAAGTGAAGCAGGTGGCATACTTAATTTTAAACCTTGCTCCATATTATTGTATTCAAAAAAAGTCCCTCTTGTAAAGCAACTTTTTTCAGCCTACCAAGCAAACGTTTTATATCCTATTACGCGGAAATATGATGCGAAAGTTTTTTAATAACTTACCAACCTCACTAACGAATTGTTTATAAGTGACTTAAAATGGTATTTCGTATTAAGTCAACACAGTCTGCGTCTCTTTCGAGACTTAAGGGTAGATAAGATCTTAGAAAACAATGCTTATCTTGTGTATCAATATTTTTGGAATATACTTTCGGAGGAAAATTATCATAAATATATATTTTTATGGAGTAGGCTGACAAACGGCTCGCTCGATAGTAATCACCCTTTGAGGAGTGAACAGTTTGAAAAAGGTGGGAGGAGTAAGAGAAAGAAAAGCGTAGGGGGAAGCGGGAGGGGGGAGAAAGTGGTGGGAGGAGAGGGATGGAGGAGGGACGAGGGAGGAGAGTGGAGAGGGGAGGGAAGGGGGTGAGGATGGGCCACCAGCCACCTCACACACCGAACGAAACGCGGAAGCGAAAACACTTATTTAGTATTTATCCAGTTCGAGCCGGCCCATTCGGCAGCGGGAGTAGCTGCGTGGCTATACCACCGTGTTCCATCGTTCCGTTAGACTAAAATAATTAGTTCCGTACAATTAGACTAAAATAATTTAACATCAAGTGATGACATGTGGATGAATTTTGAATGGGGATGTCAGTCAGAGACGATTTTTCGCAGCGCCCGCGACGAGTTCGTGTCGTGCGTTGCTTTCGCTGGCCGCTCTTGTTCTGGCAACGCTGGCACGCTGCTGCGGCGTATGGCATGGGTGTTGGCACAGGACGTGGCCGCCTGCAGTCAACATCCGCGAGCTTACTGCGCCGCCTCCGCGCCCTACGCAGCGCCCCTTCTCACTCTCACCGGCATCATCCTTTATCCGGCACGTTTCTAATTCAACATACGTACAACTTCGTAAATGTTCCTAGGATTAAGGTGCCGGTGTGTTATAATTGCTCAATGTAATCAAATTTCTATATTAAGTCATAATTATTAAAAAGACACATATATATTACACAAAATTTGAATGATTTGTGTAATGAAAGTCGCTTTTGTTATTAATAAAATTTATTAAATAAATGAGAATATTTTATGTTATTGTTACAATTTTATTAAGTTTCCTCGTAACTATGGTTTATTACAAAAAAAGACATAATTTTGCTTTGTCGGTTATAGTTTAGAGAATTTTGTTAAAAAGAGATTTAAAATTGTTACTGATAAATTTGTACAGATAGCTACGTAAAGGTATATGCGGGGAAAATATGTTATTTTCCGTGATAACGTCTGAATTTGAGAGATAATGTGATTAGAATACCTGTATATTGAATCACGACATTCGGTTTTTGCATGCTTTCATACCAAACCCACAAACACTGGTGTCCCGTGATATCATCTACCCTGACTCTTCTATATCACTTCATAATTATACTTTGAATTCAAGTCTTTCGTGCCGGTTGTACAAATATTGTCCAGCATCTCGTTAACGAATACTCTAACAAATTATGTCTCCGATCTGAGGATGTCAAGTAAACTTCGTTGCGTTTCGGTCTTTTGGTCATAAAGAAGATAGAGCTAAGTTGGCTAAAAGCCCGATGTCCTCAGTAGAAACAGTATTTTCTATCAACCCACCGCCCAAATATATACTCGCACTGTACGTGTACGTACGCACTGTACGTCTACGTACGCACTGTACGTCTACGTATATACGTTCATATATTACGTGCAGTGGCGGTACTTCCATACAAGCCCAAAAGCCCGGCTTGCCCTACTAAGGAGTAAAATTTATAAATCTTACTTCGCACATAATTCTCGAATAATTTATTTTTAAATTTGAGCGTTGCCGGAATTACGTGTTAAATAATATTTATTAATTTTACTCCTTAGTAGGGCAAGCCGAGCTGTTGGGCCTGTATGATAGTACTGCCACTATTTACGTGGCCCACTTTCATACTCGATGACACCTGAAACAAAAGTTGTCAAGGAAGCTCATTAAAACGCCGGCAACATTAGTTATAAATACCCGATTCATTTAGAGACGCATAAGTATTAATTTTATTTTTTGAACCTATTGATTTTTGTTCAACGGTTGAAAATAAAATAAAAAGGAATCGATATAATATATTATTAACAAGGATTATTTCGACAGAATATCGTTGGGCCGTTTATTATTATTATTTTATTTTTATGAAGTAGGAAGCAAGTGACACACTTAAGGGTAAGCGATCATCGTTACAATGGGCATTCGGAACATCAAAGTTCTTGCAAATGCGTTGCCAGCGTTTCAGTAAGAAATGGGGTCTCTTCTTTAAAAAAAGTTCTCTTTTCTAAGAGGGGTTTCTCCTCTCTTTTCTAAAGGATGTTTCATGTCCTCTCTCCACGTCAATTTTTGTGAAGTCATGGTACCCGGATCGAGCAGGCCTATTCAGCAGCGGTGGTAGCTATTGCGTGGCTTTACCACCGTTATAAGATTGAAGATAGCAAACCTTGGAAATGATGTGATCGCCTCCAGGCCCTTTCAAGATGTAAATTATAAAAATTGTAAACGTAATTAACGTAAAAAAAAAGAGTTAAAGTCCCGCTGAGTTTCTTTTACCTGTTTTGTGTGTTCTCAGGACTGAAACATTTTTTTTCCGATCAGGTAGTAGAATCATTAGGCGACAAAAAGTGATTGTAAACCAATCCAATTTTGAATAAAGAATTTTTGAGTTTGACTATGACTTTGCGAATCTCATTTCCTAACATACTTATTCAATTCACAACTTTTGCCCACCAACGCGTTGTGTAAAAGAGCTTTTTCTTTTCATTTTGCCTAGTAATATATGAAGATACCATAATTTGATAATGTATCTTGATAGATTTTCATTTCCGATTATGTATCGTTTTATACAATTTTGATGATTCGGCAAGTCTCACGAGCGATATCTATTACTATGCCACCTCATTATTTCTTATCGCTTATAGATAATCAATAAGCAGAGTCCTTCCTCGAAATCGATATTATTCCGATAGTCAGCTCACTCGTTTGATAATAGAAAACTTAATAGAATATTAATATTATTAAAAAATAATCTAAAATCTCAAACCCCATTGAAATTAATACAAGTTACAAATTTAGAACTCTTAAGACAGACGAACGCAAAAGCAAGTTAGATTAATAAATGAAACAAATTTACACGATATTTAATTAAAAACGACGGTTGTCTGGGTAACCAAGACATTAAGAGGTTTGACATTTCAGTATGTCCCGTAACCATAAACGCTGTAAAGTATTTGAAACGTCGGGGGAAAAATAAATAAAAAACGGGATAAAATCCGTAAATTTGTTCTGTTTAATGATGAATATATTCGCGATACAAGAAAGTAATAATCGAGTCAGATGAAAACTTTTTATAACGAGCTAAAGCGCTTCACAGACACCTCTCGTATAACTCATCGTTAGCACTTTTACTTCGGCGAGACGGTTGCGACTTGCACCTAATAAAAGAAAATAAAAATATTTTCGCGACCGTGTATGTGTCACCTTCACGCCAGACTACCGGCCAGCGGTGCATATTTTTTTACTAACAGCTAATAAATCTGAACCACGGCTAGTGCAGACCGTAAAACAAATTACGTGGCATTCTTTTCAAAGAAATATAATGTATTCAGAGACACATTTCTATTACAGCTGCCGTCTGTATAGAATTCCAAATTAACAAAGCGCCAACGAGATGAAATTAAATGGGGACACGGAGAAAAGAAAATGTGTATTGCTAATGTATATAATTTAAATGGTTTTCTTTCTTAATTAAAATCAAGATTGAATGCGTTTCTTTAAAATATAACAAAAGCTTCTCTATTCTCCGAAATAAACGAATATATTTTTAAATTAAAAACAACACACAATATTAAATTCCCTACCAATGAAATAAGTGGCTTAGCTTACTTTAAATAAATGTTGGCTACAGCTGTTCTTGCAGTTCTGCATAAAGAGCAATCAATAAAGACAAAGAAACGTTTTACACCAACGATCGGTCCGCTAAATCATCACCGCCCACTGATGGCGTAAAAAACCATCACCGGGACGTCAACACCCACGCAAATCGCACCGCCTCAACCTTCCAACGGAGTTATCAATCGACGGGGAATGCAAATTTTAATTGTATTATAATAAATGCGTTGCGTCGTCCCATATGCGGCTGCGGCGAGCGACGAGGCGGGGCGACCGGCGCTGGGGGGAGAGAACCGCCAATTATGAATAAACTAGATAAGCTGCTATGTTAATAGGACCCCGAGATTTTTCCTCGGCGATTTCACCGAGCTGGTACGCTCATTAATGGTTTTGTGACTACGTTATCAGTGCGCCTAGAAAGCCTCGAGATAACCCGTACAACCGTTGCAACGAGATACGCTCACGTTACTGCCGACTGCGAAATGTGGTCTCATTGCGAATTCAAACCGCGAATAAGAGTGCGGAGCACGAAAATTTTATCATCGCCAATCGCACGGATTCAGTTACGTTTTACAGTTGTTTTGCATGGCGTACATATAAGCAGAAGTTGCATGCGCAACGTGCAGAATAACATTATCATCTTGCGACCATTCACCGGGCGAATTGTTTAATGTACTTTCGACGCCCAATGGTTTATTGTAATATAATCAACGCAAACGATTATGCGTGGTAAATATGAGTTATTGTATGTATTATTCCACCGTGCAAGCGTTGAATGCAACTTTTGCACTTAGCGTCACTGTCGCATTGAGGGCGCGGTGGATGTTAAAAAGAGAACCACTTGCAACTTTTCAACGCGAGGTTCCCGTGTGGTCCTCCGGGACGCGACGGAACGCGCCGAGACGGGCGTGGGCACGGCCTCGTTTCCAGGGCTAAATATAATTTCACTTGATCATTTAATGATATGGAGATTAATGGGCGAGTGGAGATGCCAACATTCACGTTAATAAACTTGTACAATATGGCGTGAAACATTTACTATGGAGGCGCGTCTTGACAAACGTAACGTAGCCGCAGGTCGTCGGCTTTATTTACGTTTCGGTGCGTTGTTTTCGTGCTGAAACATTGAGCGGCGCTGCGCATACGCAATTTTAAAATACGCCTAAGGAATATCTTTATATGTATGTCAGAGACGGAATCGATTAGCATATTTGTCGGGGAAGCCGTTCGATGTTGTTCTAAGCGATCGTTCGATCGGATTTTTAGTGTTATGCGCTTTATGAACGCTCGGGGTAACTAACACGGCGGCTATATCGATATAAACATTCGCCTCGCTTTAGAAATATTCCCATTTCGTGTCCATAAACTCGGCGGTATGACATCGACGTTGCGGCGGCGAAGCGGCCAGCACGCATATGCACAAGGACGTAAACCTTCTGTAATTAGTTATTTTGCAGAACTAGTATAACCAGCTCACTTGGTTCGTTCGAGAAAAGAATAAACATCGCGATGTTTACTTATCGTAACTCGAAGGCGAAACTACGGGATGTTTACGGCAATTACTTTGAACTTTAAATATTAAGTTACTGACACAACTACGGTGTTGTGAACGCAGTAGTCTGTTAAGATGATAAAACATTTATTTTACAAAAAAAACACGTTTTTCTTACAAACATAATAAAAAGACTATCGAATATGCGCATAAGCTCTTAGTATGAATGAATATCTTTTTTTTTACTACCATAATTCAATCAAAACATAATGATACAATATAATAATACATTTCATAGCATAAAACTCAAAATTTATCAAATAAAGGATATTTGGTATAAGCCTTTGTTAATTTCTTTATTAATACCATAAAAATTGAAAATATCTATTTTATATAAAGTATAAACCTTAAAACAAAATAACACAATTAAAATAAAACTCTATTAATAAAACTGAATACGGTAATTGTCAAGTCAAAGTAGACCAGCCATTACAAGATTTAATATTGTGACTAGCGAAACAGCTTTATAATTCTTAGCTGCTAGTCTGAGTCTATTTATTTCTTCAATTCCGATTTTCGATTCTCCGCGTAATATATAAATATTAGGTATATTAGCATGGGGAAAATACATTAACTTCATCTTAAAATCATATAATAATATATTCCCGCTCACCCAAACCTCTTAGAACCCGTCAAAATCTCACAATATAATGCACTTCTAACAGTTTAATCGCGTATACTTTTCCCCCGTGGAATGTTTCTAGTTTCCTATAAATTTAAAATAAATTATGAGGTGCTTGATAAAATTTACGGAATTGAAGAGAAATAGTCGTGAAATTTATGATGCATAAAGCATGCTCAGGCCGTGAAATTTTGTTTTTGTGAAAGCAATAAAATAATACAGAAAGTTTTTAATTTTTGGTTACTTTTAGATGGCTCACTTGGGGGGGTAGCTTACATTACTAAACGCTGTGTATGTAAAAATATAATGTACTAACCCACTTAGTTGTCTTGTCAGTATGCGACTCTAAGACGAACAAAAAAATAACAAATTATACCCCTGCAGTTTTTAACGCCATGGTATGTATGGATGACTGATTGACATAATACACACTACAGGAGTTAAAAAAGCAGCTACTCATCTATATAAGTTTTATCAATATTTGTCAATCAGAAAAGCAACAACCATTTTGGCCTCCACGAGTCAATATGGTTCGAGATAGAAGATGAATCTTCTATCTTGAACTCTCTCTCTCAAATCTTCTCCATAGAAGATCAATATAGTTCAAGATATGTGTACATAACATCTACCCAAAAGGTCTACAACCATGAAAACAACGAGTTGTTATAATGCCAAAACCAAAGCAGACAGTAAAAATAATTTTCTTTTACGGAGTAGGCTTACAAACGAGCAAGCGGCTCACCTGATGGTAAGCGATCACCACCGCCCATGGACATTTGCATTAGAATTTGCAAATTCGTTGCCAGCCTTTAGGGGAGGAATTTTTCATAGAGGGAGGGATGGGGAATAAGAGGAAAGGAATTTGACGGGGGTGAAAGGGAAAGAAGGGGTTGGGTCACCGGCCACCTCACTCATCGAACGAAACGCGGAAAAAACACTTGCACTTTACGCCGATTTTCTGTGAGTTCGTGGTATTTATTCGGTTCGAGCCGGCCCATTTAGCAGAAGGAACGGCTGCATGGCTCTACCACCGTAAATGTGTTACGTAATAAAGTGATGAGCGAATTGTGTGTCGACACTTAACAAGAGCGTGCTACTGAGTGGTTTTGACATAACTATTCAAAATTCTGTTTGGCCCTATGCTGCGTTCATTACCAAAGGATATAAGATGTATCAATTGAGGTCGCTGCGGTCGTAAGAGATTGTCACTACATCAAACTATATGTAAATATTTTCGCTTCAAACTAAATAAGCGTACGAACTTCGTAAGCTTTACATAACTCTACATATAAACATATTAAAAAAAAACTCAACTGTGCAATAACGTATTCTCATCACAAGCTCTGTTCCTTATTCTAAAGTTAATTTAGAGGAACACTTAAAATTCTGCCGCACGTTCTCTTGTAAATGCCAAAGAGTAAGTAACAGTAACGTGTAATGTTCAATGCAAGAAACAGATTTCTATGAATTCGACTTGAAAAAACATACCATGTGAACACGCTAGTAGTTTGATCATTTAATTTCAAAAACGCCTGTTCCACGAAGTATAAATTGATTTAAAATTCATTACTAAGTAATTAAGATGTGAAAAAAAATAAGTGAAAAAGGAAACTTAAATTTTCGTGTCTGTTTTAACGTCCGCCATATTGAATTTTCATGTCAGTCACCAAATAACCTATTTTAATCGAGACAATGTGAGACTCCAACGTTGACATCTAAATTGTTTCGAGGGTTCAGTTATTATTTTAAAAAGAAGTTCGCGTACACCATACACAAGACCTGTCATACTTCACTGCGTCTTTATGTCGTATACTAACCCTAAATATGATTACCGACCTTTTTCTTATTGTCCCTTAATGATAATCGAATAAAAGAGTCTAAAACAGTAGACACTAAAGAAAGCATGGCGACGAACCGCTAAAAGGATTATTTATACATACATGTTTGGTGACAGACCGCTCGTGACCGTCCCAATTAAAATTTATATTTGGAACCAGAAACTAGGTGTTTACCTACATTTATAACTTAAGTTATCTAATTTTAATTAAGAATGACCATTTTTCCTTAGATTAATATATAACAATTAATAACATTATCCATAACAACGTATGTCATACACCAACAAATTGAATTCAATCCTTACGAGGTCGTATATTTATATAATAATGGTGCATGTATGAACGAGTATATTATAATAGAGAGAGAGTATTGAAATAAGATCAGCGAATTTTACCTTTTTAATACGTGAAGTCGTATATCTTCTAATTGACTTCGTGATTTTAAATAACTAAATTAAAAAAAAAATTGTAGAAGTATGGTAAAATATACGTAAAATAAAATTAATAACGTTCACCTTCAAAAATGTCAGAAAAACGAAACAATAACCAAATGTTCAATGTTCTCAGCTGAATGTTACAACATAGCGAAAAATACATACGTATAAATATTATAACATTTTATGAATTCGATTACACCGATCGATTTTATTGTGACTTTCTTATGTATTAAAATAATATGAACATTTGTGTAATATCTATCTAGTATTCTGTATCTGTGTAATTTTATTTTTTACAGGATTGGTGACACGTTTTTTTCTATTGTTCACATACAAGGATTAAGAGAAACAGCGTTAAGACAATTGTATGATATATTATATAATTTTATTATTTTTATTTTATTATTAATGTGTTATGCTTGAGCATAAAATTTATATTTTACTAACAAATCAAAGTCAAACCTAACCGTATACTACAAACGCGTTAAAATAACGATGCACAATAATACTGTATTTTAAATCTAGAACTAAGAGCTGTATAAAATTACGTAACGTGTACATTGAAATTCTATATCGGCTATGTTTTATACCGTTCGGTTTCTTGTTACAATAGAGGTCACAGATTATGCGCGGCCATATCACACGGGACTAGACGAGTCTTTTCCAATATCCGTTGTACTTTACAACGTGCGGTATAAAGTCGACTATTGAAAGAATATACGGAATAACTTTTTTACAGCTCGCATCATTTTAAAAGGTTTGTAGTATGACGAACATTGATGACATTCACTCGGGGTAAAGGATAGGTTTTACACCATAATTACTAGGCATAATATTTTACGTCTCTCACGAGTAGTGTAGAGGCAAGTTTGATAACAAAAAAAGATATCATGTACACAATCCCTTCTTAACGACTAGATCGTTACAACGGTTTCCTTTTATGAAACTTTTCCTCGGTAAAATTGGCTTATGTTATACTTGGTACCAAAAAAATGCGTCCACGTCAAAATTACTTCATTGCGGCGTAAAAGGACAAGCGAATAGAATTAACTTTAATTTCTTTTTTTAAACGACCAATTCTAATTTTTTTGTTTCTTATCACATATAAGACTATGCATTAGAAGTAATGACTAAACATTCGTGTACAAATACGTAAACATACGAAGTCGGAAATTGAAATTGGCAACGCCGTGTTTGTCAGAACCTGTTCACTTTCACAATAAAGCAAAGAAGAATGAGTTTCGCCGTGGACTCAGTTTATTACATTTTACGTTTTCATTATTGATTCACTACTTTCTCGGGTGCTTTAAAAAACAGACTTTTTGGAAGTTCTTCGAAGATTCGTTTAGAATCTTACTTAAAATGTTTTAAGTAAAGCCATACAGAAGTTACCATCTTCGCAAAAATGCGCAGGAAGATCGGTATAAGGTAAAAATATGAATAGTTTGTTGTGCTCTCAGTCGGATACCATACCCCACCGTCTTGAAAATTGGCATGCGTGGGCCCCTACCAGCCAGGAGGACCGATGATCGTTCGCTACTTATTACAGAAGACGTTTCTAACGGAGTAGACGATTCAGTCAATACTAAATGAATAAAGGCTAGGCGTCATGATGCACGAAGATCGGCGCATGACTTCGCGCTCTCCACCAGCCGCCATCGCTGTCACTGACGCGCCGCCATTTAAATACAATGCCGCGATAGCTCAGGGCCGCACGCGTGCACGCATGCATAATCCGCGCCTATTCAAAATATACCACATTCCCACAATGAATGATCGCTTTATCCACCCGTCCTCCTCCGAGTTAAGCGATCCCTCCCTCCCGTAGGTGGATGTCAGAAAAGGATGAAAGCAACCAAATGAGCTCGAAGTATGAGTTTCTGTGCATATCTCAGATGGATTATCTGAGATTTGCACAGAGACTCAACGTGGTAAGAGAAGGTAAGAAGTAATAGAAGATCGACTAAGTTAGATATATGTGTATTTTTCGATTATCAAGAATAAGAGGACGCAATTTATATCAAATAAAATGATTGTTCAAAAGCTTGATAACACAATCGTATCGTTCACTGCTACATACGATTGAACGAAATTCAAAGTTACCTACTTAAATGGGTAATTATTTACTTTTCTGTTAGTTGCCAAAGAGTTGTGCAGCTTTAAAATCGGTCTCTTGAAATTTCAAGACAATCGTACATCCGTGGCGACGAATGCAAATAAATCACCGGATTTCGCCCCAATTAACGATCAATTGGGATTAATAGAGTCGAGCGCCGGGGGCGATGTTATTGACATCGCGACGTCCTATTCAAACTAACGAACATCAAGGTTACGGTGGAACAACTAAAACTATGTATCTATAACGGTACGGTTGAAATACTAGCATAAACGTCCGCGTTCTCGAGATAATGTTAAATGGTTTGAAATATGCTAAAGCGTTGATGGCGCCAGTGGGTGTAGCCACCCGGTAGACTGCGCCCACTCACCCCGGCGCCGAGTCGTGCTTACTATTTGCATTTATCTCGTCTGTCGTCCGCCACAAGCCTAGGGGTAACTGAAGGTCAATAAGCGATAGTGTTAAGTCACGATTATTCAATACCAACAATGGTACACGAACTGAAAATGATTATTGACAAGTTTTAGTATCGTAAAATCCCTTCGTGACCGTCCAAAGGTCGAATGCTTAGGCGTACGACGAAGTTTTATAACCTGATCGTTGCATTGACACGATTGACACGTACAGACAGATATACTAGATATAACTGGAAATGGAAACAAATAAACAATCGACGAGAGAGCGGGCATTGACAGTCGGTGTGTGTTTAAGGTATTTGATCGCTCGCCATGCGATGCCTTGTCGAAAATGGTATGGAACTTCGTGCATTATAATGGCCGGACGACGCCTCCACAGACTGAGCTCGTTAATGACATACAATTCAGTGCGTTGACACCGTCTTTAAGTTTATCACTGGGCGTCCTCGATGATGATACTATATAAGCATCAGAGAGAGAGCAAAAACGTGTGGACAATGGAAAATGTCGGGCCGGTGTTGTGTCCCCGATAGTGGCCACGGTGTCGACTGGCGGCGTTCCGATCGATGCCTATTTGGGGAGCCGAGGGCTTCCCTATTTGGAAGGCTGCGTTTCGAGTTGCGATCGATATCGAGCAGCGGCGGCGATGCCCCTGCACCGCCCGACAGCCATCAGCCTGGACACGGTTTTACGGCACAGCGGATGCGAGGCTTACGTGAATAAATCCAACTATTTATGAAGTACGTGTTATGAAAGAAAACAGTAAAAGGACCCGAGTCGAGAGAAAGGACACAAGTAAAAGGAAAACAGCAGTTTTTGAATAATTTGTAGCCATCTCCGATACCCTTGCAACTGCTTGGCCACCTTCAAAAATAATTGAAGGGTTACCTGACATCTGACTCGTGATGAAGACACCGCGCCAACTATGCAACAGTTACCAGTTAGTTACAGTGAGAGTAAATTTTACGTAAATTACAGGCTTTTGTTCATTTCGTATCTATTGTTATCCAGTCACGTTATCGTAAAGAATTCCAACGACGAGTTCAAAGGTTTATTTCAACGTCTTACGAAATTAAGTTATACTAGTATCTGTTTTACAACTATCGTACACCGAAAAGTGGGAATAGTGAATGGTACCATTAGGTACACTCACCACGTCAGAAATTATGTATAAAGCTTTTGCATTTCACTTCATAACCATCAATTTTTCGTATCTGTGTTACCAATTTGAAGATAAAAAGTTTTTAAAGTATTTTTACGTTATCTTTCAACGAGTGCATTAAATAATTTTCAAGTGGGATGTGTCGCGACCGAAGCCTTTTTTTATAAAAAATTGTTTTTAGATTCCCTCTGAACATTTTCATTTATTATCATTAAGATTTAGATTAAGATATCTTGCATCGTTTTTATACTAAAATATTTCACCTTAATAAACTGACTTAAATAATCTCAGAAATTAACTTAAAGCATATAAAGTTATTTTTACCAAAAACTTCAAAGGGCAATGTATTTAGGATTTGTAACATCGGACAATATTGTCCGAAAAAGTCTACCCTGTATCCATCCATCCATCAATTTTAGAATTGTTGACAGTCGTATTTTGCTCGAAGGGAACTTAAAGGACATATTGTCTACCCGTATGCCTCTCTAAAACCGAATAACTCATAATCGTCTGAGTATTTCTATAAATGTGGCATATGTCAACAAATTCGTAACATAGTTCGATCACGGACAGCGCGACTGCATCGTATAATTGAGTTTGAAAGTTCGTGAAACTCTCACAAAGATCTTTTTTTTTTATTCTTCGCAATATGATATAGTTGAACGAAAAATATTTGAAATTTTTCAGGTAGAATAAGCTATATTGTATTTTAATTATATTAAATGTATACATCGACGGAAAGCAAAAACGTAGTAAATGACACATGGAGTAATATTTTTTAATTACATTCTTGAAATCAGTAAATTAAACCAAGTCAATTGGTGTATGTCTGGTGAAAAATTTTCTTTTTGCTAATTACTACGTTTTTGCCTCCTGCTGATATACGCTATAATAATTAAATTATAAAGATCGAAATGGTGTTTGTATGTTTGTCACATAAATTGCGAAATCAAAATACAAAAGCAAAACTACGGGAGATCGTATATAATAAGAACAAACCCAAGCTATACATAAAAACAAATTGAACCCAATTTATAATACGAGTGCTTATTGGGTCATACATCATTAGTACACTACAATTAGTATTTTTCATATTTATTATAACAAAAAAACAAAACTACACTACGTGAGGATGGAGGAAGGAATATTTTTCGTAGCAATAGGGGGAAAATTATAACTTCTTAACTTTCACGTCTTGTAATAAATAGCCTGCAAAGGTCTCCGTACTGACGTTCCAAGTGGATCCATCACGAAACTTCACACTTTACACATATTTTTTTAAAAGTTATTATAAAAGGTCTCCCATAATCGACAACGCCTTTTAGGGAATGTGAGCGCTCTTTACGAGTGCCGATGTGAACGACTTTGCGGTCCTTGCCAAGACTAATAACTTACACTTGTTCATAATAGTTTTGTTTCTTATAATATTAATGCGCACGATATAAGCATTACGGTCGTCTTTTAAAAGCAATGTGAATGGCAAGTTCCTATAACTATTTAATAATGATACCGAAATTCAATTTATAATACAGTAGCTTTAGTATAGCTAAAGTATCGGTATGAATGATTCTGTTGACTTCGGCACTGACAGATTTGATCCGCCTTAAATAATACATAATTACGACTCAATATACACTAAGCAGCGAATTAAAGAAAGAAGAGAGAAGATACGAGAAACAGAAAACCGGGACTTCCGTTTTCCGTGTGAATATTGTCTATGATGTGTAAATATATTTATATGATCAGTTGTTTAATTTATTTCACAAAGTTGTGCATAAATTGACAACCGCAAACTGACTTCATTTCAATTACTCCTTTGCCTCGTCTATTCAAATACTTGACGTTAATTGTTCAGTAGTCTGAAAGTATTGAAACTCTGGTATCGTACCTACGATAGATCTACTAATCGACGAGTTAAAACGATACGCGAAAATGAAGCTATAAGGTAAGGTGACATATTAATAATCGTAAGCGATCCGTGGCAGTAGTAATTTCGTCGAACACTGAATAGGAAAGCGAGCCTTACGCCCGCGGGCGCCATTATCGTGTCAAGGAGACGACTTTATCTCTCAATTTAGTGATAATTTCATATGGACGGAGGCGGCATGTCGCGCGGGAGGTCCGCACTTGCAACGCTCCAAGGGGCCACTAATTGCGAACCGCTTTGAAGACACTGATCGATAAAGCGATAACGTCTTAAATGTTGGGCCCGCGTCAGCTCGGGATGCTTTCGGGCCATCCCGCTACCACTGTACGTCAGTCCTTTTCTCGTACCTCTTATAGTTTTGGCTGGCCCGTTGGTGTAGTGGTTAGTGCTCCTGACTGCAAAACCAAAGGTCGTGGGTTCGATTCCCACCCAGGACAAA
>DWHO01001787.1:0-14538 GCA_018247575.1 Eurytides lysithous rurik | reverse complement strand
ACGTTCCGGAAAAAATCGCGTTAACTGAAATTCGCGTATATCGAGGTTTAAGATTAAACATAGTCAAAATTTAATATTATTTAATTTTGACTATGTTTAATCTTAAACTTAAATTAAACATAGTCAAAAAAAAATTGACTATGTTTAATATTAATCGTAACCCTCGCGTATAGCGGGGCATTACTGTACTGCCAGTTTTTGTTTATTATTACAATGAAATTAGTTTAATTGTTTTAAATGCTTTATATTATCGTTATAACTATTGCATAGATGGTCCAAATTAAAAGTGCCAAGGAATGTACTTATTAGGCCTTATGAACAATTTTGCTAAAAAAATATCATAATTAAAAATCCCACCATCACTTGTTTCTACTTATACTTGCGTAATTTGTATGAACGGTTGCTGAACAGTCGAACATAACTTAAATGCACGTATTCATGTTTAGGCTGTTCAACACAACCCAAAACAAAGGAACAAATGGATAGTTAGGCAGCACCGGCCGCGCCGCTACCCCATCCTACGTGATAAATTCATTTTTGGGCGAGGTTTAATTTGTTTGCCTACACGGCGCTATTTGGAAAACGCCATTTCTCATTGAACAGATTACAGAGATTACAAATTCATTAGGGTCGCCGTAGTATCTTTTGTTTCTAGTGCGAGGATTCGTCTAATTGATATTGCATGCGCACGTGTTGTTATGTACTTAAACTTCGGGGATTTCGCTAAACTACACATAAGCCTATCAAAACAGAGAGCTAAAATTGATTGTGATTTATAAATAAAATATTATATAAATAAGAATTACTTATCAGCTAGAGTTATCATACATGTTAACTTATGGATAGAAACTTCTTTAGTTTAATAACACATACTGGACTTAAACACAAAATTGAATGTCAGTTAGATTTTAAATTATACAATACATACTTGTCATGTCTTGTTTCAATTACGGATAATATTTGTTTGAGTATGTGGAACGTAAAATAAACAGCGAAATAAAATTTGGAAGTAATTATAAAACAGCAATGCATTAAGGGGGTGAGTTTTTTTTTAATTCAACTTTTGAAACCATACATTCCCGTCGTTGCGATTTATCGTTCGATCGTCTTTGAAAATAATTGCTCGTGTCATTATATTTTGTGCCTTCAGCAACTTTGATAAACGTGGCACCTGGCTAGGGTACAGTCGGTGGCAACTAATAATCCGCTGCGGAGGTCAATCAAAGTGTCGGGATTCCTGGAATCGTGGCCGGGACAGCGGGCACCGCAGGCGGCGGGGGCCCGAGGAGGGGGGAAATGCGGCAAGTGCGGACAGGAATTAATTGCGGCTCGCGTCTGAGGTGTGCCGTAATTACCGTGCCTGCGGATGTTCAGCTGACTGTCCGGCCGAAGATTTCGATCATTCCCCAACTTGACGTCGCTACATATAGACTGACCCGTTGGTGTAGTGGTTAGTACTCCTGACTGCAAAGCCAAAGGTCGTGGGACTGATTCCCACCCAGGAGAAAATATTTCTGCGATGAGCAATGGTATTTGTTCTGTGTCTGGGTGTTATTTATCAATATAAGTATGTATTTTAAAAATATATAAGTACGTATATCAGTTATCTGATTACCAGAGTACAGGCTCTGCCTAGTTTGGGATCAGATGGTAAAGTGTGAGATGTCCCATGATATTATTAAACAAACAATATTGATAAAACGTTGTATTGTATCTAATATTTATCGTGATCATGGCAGTCATTAGCCATAGCAGTTGCAAAGTATAACCAAAATTTAAAAAAATAAGTAAACCGTATTTGGAAAATCAATTTAGTAAGACATATATAAAGAAGTTGAAAGAAAGCTCTTTTTAATATTTCAAATATCCCTGTCTGACGATGTTTTTTGTATTATTATTTGAGTTTACGTTATAAAGTTTTATCCTCTCCTATTTTTTTAAAGACCTTTAAAGCTACTTCACCTAATAACACTTCGAATGTAAATGTGTGATGTGTAGAGAATAGAACATAAATTTTCGTATCGAGTAAGACGTGCACTAACACGTACAAAGTATGAAACCTCGTATATTTAAAGGATATTATTCACGTAGATGCGTTCATAGAAAATTATCTCGACTCTATTACCGTAGCTGAATACTGATTCAGAAAGCCAGGTAATCAGTATTCGGCGGGAGTTCGTTCGATTCTCGGGCAGGACGATAAGCCCCGGATTCCGTAGCTGTGTGAATTCATCTCGCGATACTTGTGACTAATCGCCGGGATTCACCTCGCTCGGTGTCGTGATAAACCCCAGCAAATTATAGGGGCGCTTAAGCGAGGACTTTGTTGTTCGTTATAATAAGATAAAAGTTCAGAAGCGTCTCGCTGTGTAATAAAATTAACATTCGAGAAAGTTTAGCTTTAGTGTAGTACCACGAATTTAATAGTGCTTGGTAGCAAGTGTGTACGTAAGTAGCAAGCACTCTTTTGGAGAGTTTATTTGGGGTAGTACTGCGGTAATAATGCTGTGGCATTGGCAATGGTTCTTCTGCCAAGCAATGATATGTTTAGATTATAAGAGTTATATTTATCAAGGTCATAAGGCGTAGACGTATACTATCTTTTCTCCGGATAACAAGCGTGTCGTAGAAATAGAAGCTTTAAACTCCCGTAGTTCAAAATACTGCGTGGCATTGTGTTGATACGGGGAAGCATATCGCTTACCATGTGCGCGACTTGATTGTCTAGATGACAATAAAAGGAACATATATAGAGTCTGTTAGTCTTGTGTAAAAGTTAGGGTTATTTTTTTTTTTTATTGCCATCCAATAAAAGGTATTTCAAAGGGCGGACTCAATGTCATTTGGCATTCTCTACCAGTCGACCCGGGTCGTGTAAGGATATTTTAAACAGTTTAATAGGGAAAGTATAACATTCTAGCGCATTACAGCGCGAATTTATATTATTATTTGAAGTGCAATATTCTACGTCAGTGATTCCCAAAGTGGTCCAGATGGACACCCCGCTACTCACACCCCCTAGGGTCCACAAGAGACCTAGTGGGGGTGCAGTTAGATCCAGTTCACATTTTTGACCAGTTTTGGAAATATGGTAGAAATCTAGCAGCAGGGGTTTCGTCTAAACCAGTAAAATTTTTAAAGTAGACTACGAGAACGATTTGGGAATCTCTGTTCTACATAATTAGAGAATCACCGTCTCGTATCTCAGAATGGCGAACGCAGTGCAGATCTAAGCAACGTTTAAACAATGTTTCATTTTATCATAACTACAGTCAACAAACACCGTGTCGTTAAAGTTAAGTATGCCGTTAACTAACGTACGCAACCTGATGTGAAGACACAATCTTCACTAATTCTCATTAAAAAAAAACACACACGATCGACTAGTGCTACCCATGATTATAATCAAATATGTTGCCGCGGTAATATTGAGGCTTAGAAGAATGGCATTATTCATCGACGTAGTGCACGTCTAAAAATGTCAATATACTAACTAAAAGTTGGCCTCGCTCCCTTGTTACTTTCTCAAACTGAAACAATATTACCAGTAACTGTTAGATACTGTTTAATAATGACTTTTGAGGTAATTTCAGCGTATATGAATAATAAACGATTACTTTAATGCCATCAATTCAGAAAAGAATTAATATTTCCTCTTCATCCTCATAACGATATCGTAACCATTGTCAAATAATACTGTTAACATTATAATAAATATATGAAATTGATTATTCAAGCTATAAACGACAATAAACACAAAAATTGATATTGTGAAATAGGTTTAAAAACGCAAAGGGAAAAATAAAAAGAGGCATAATGGTGGATATAAAAGAGGACAGTTTGCGTCACAAAGCCGCATGCGGGCCTCAGATATTGACAGTAAATTTCATTCATACGGCATTAGTGCCGCGCCATCAGATACAGGGATAGCTCCCGCAAACAAATCACTAAGAACGTACAGAGTTGAGTGTTTAAAAAAATACATTCAATATTTTACATACACTTTTAAATACGTTAAGTTTTATAAACCACGATCGATAACATTATATTTCATAAATGATTACTATTTGTATATATTTTTTGTAATTTTTTGTTACATTTAATTTCAAAGATTTTTATTTTAATAATAGACAATATAGCTTGTTAAATTGACTAAATAAAACTTATAAACCAATTTATTAATAAATACACACAAGCATTTGCATCTTTACTTCAATAAAAATTATGTATAATCCTACATTATTATTTTTATATATTGCGAAATAGTCGCAACAAAAAGTTAGTTACTCTACTTATAGCAGAACTATTTTTTTAACTTTATTATTTTTTTCAACGACATAAAAGGAAGTTATCCTGATAAACAAAATACATTAAAAGACTGCGAAAGTGGATTTTTAATATTTAGGAGTTGTGTTATATTTATTGGTCTACGGCGTAGGTTGCGGCGTAGCGGTGACTACGCCCGTCCGCTACGCGCCCGCACTCGGCCAATTTAACTGAGCCCACCACAAAGAAACGCGGGCTAGCCTCGCATATTAATATTTATACAGCTAAACGTACATTAACATTCCAGTCTAAATATCAAAATTGACAATTAGCTTTTGTAATTTCAATAATTTGTTTTTTATTTCGTTTTTGCCACTATATAACAATAACGAGTTATACTAAAGAATTGCGTAGAATACCATAATAACATGAATTTTACACATACATACATACACAGGTATGTCAGTTTTGTAATATTTATTTTTTAAAAAGTCATAATATTCTCTCTAAAAAAAACAAAAGAGGAATTACAAAACTGAACAACTAGTCGATTTTTTTTAAAAAGCAATCCAAAGTTTGGACAAAAATAGAAAATGCTGATGTTTATCTAAGTAGCACTTATTTTATACATGTTGTTAGTTACAAAAAAAATCATGTTATCCGAACAAATCTTGGGACATTCTTCAAAGTTAAGCCAATATTTGGCGAGGCCGGGTCGACTTCCGCGAATGTGACCGTGTAATTTATCGCCGGACAAACTGAAGTTTATCGAAAGAAGGAGAATAACTTTATTATATAGTAACCGGAAGTACAGGGTGGACGCCACCCGCCCCCCGCGCCATGTACATTTGCGCTCAGGAGAGTGTAATTATTTAGCAAAAATATTATGTTTATAATAATTTTCTTTGATCTTCGCTTATAAATTAAACTACCACAAAGAATAATTAAGTGACCGTCTCTACCTTGCATTTTATGTATTATTGTAAAAAAAAAGATTAATAACATTTTTCGTTTGGTCTTTCTCCTATTTCCGTTGTAATTTTTTTTTTAATATCTGTTAAAACTCTTTAGAAATAAATATAAACAAGCTTCTTCTGAATAGGTCGAAGAAGATACATCTGCATCAACAACTTTTGACCGGCAGTGTACCGTTTTGCGTGATTCCATTTTTATGGACTTGAAGGCATTTCTTTGGAATGATGAAATATGTCGCATTCGTACGGAGCGGCCTTCATTGTAAACACATTTCGTAAATCGTCCTCCTACGTCCGAAAACGGAAATCGTTCACATTACTAGTTTTATTTTGCAAAACTTCCGTCTTCCCCGTGTTTCCGTCTGTTGTGGTTAGAATATTCCTAGCATTTTAAGCTTCATACATTATTGCAATATACAGTTTATTTACAACTTTATTGTTATAGCTCTAAGATTATTTGATGTATTTCTAACACGTTTTTTGACTGCAAGGAAAAAAAACTAAATAGGAAATAAAACAGCGATCAATCAAGACATGACTATATTCTATCTTCATGATAAAATGGTTCACGGAATGTTTATATCGTACTTTGAATAGCAGTCGTTTTGGTCTTTGCACGGAAAAATAGTGAAACGTAGAACAAATAGCAGAGTTAAGAAAAAACACAAAAGAGATCCCACTTATAAAAACTATCCGCCATTTTTTCTAAGTAAAGATAGTAATTTCTGTAATTAATCCACAAGCGACACTAACGTATTTATTATTATATTTAACTGAAAAATACATCTTCTGTGCAGTTTAAGCCAAAAAGGACGATTAACAATATATTGTAGCCCATAATTATTATTATCTTATATATATTGTAATACTTTTTATTGTTATTCTTAATTCGAACATCAATTATTTCTTACAATTTCAATATAAGAACTAACTGTGTGACCTAATATCGTAATATAATAAATGTGAAATTGAGTTACGGACTTGTAAAAAATGTCTTATTTCACAAATTTACGAAATTTTCTCGAGTAGGTTACTACGAGGGTCCCCGGAAAAATGAAAAGTGTCCAATAAAGTTTCATTCGTCGGCCGCCGCTCCCAACAACGCGGCCTCTTTCCAGATATGATACTGTCAAGTCCCTTTACACGCTTCACTGGTCTTATTCGCCATGACGGCTTTGAAAAGACACGACTTAGTACGTAACAATTATATTTTATCACATTATGTCAAGATTTTTTTTTTTACTTTTCATACCAAGGTTTATCGACAACAAGATATATTGGATAAGTACATCCAAAAAAATAATAGATCTTCGTGGAGGGATTCTTATATTCTTAATCTGAAAACCCCCGCCTACGCCATTTTTCGGGCAAAAACAAATAATTTGTTATCCACTGTCCACTTGATCTTCTCTTTCTCCCTTTTTTGAAATGCTAAAAAAAGTTATAGCTCTATTCTGCTTGATGCGAAGTTATAGCTTTATATTGCTGGATTTAGTAAAGACTTATTAAACGGACGAACACTCGAAAGTGGTACCACATTACAATGTTCCAAAATTAAAATTAACGTACATTTTTCATAAAAAAATTCACTATTATAAAAGATACAAAATGTTTTTGTTTCGAACGTTACTGTACGTTTAACCTTTCTTGTATCGCCAAGCTCACGGAGAGTTCGTCTGTGTCCCTGTTTCCGATAGAGGACCGTTTAATACTACAAAGTGATGTCGAGAGGTTCGTGTCGCCCCGGGCGACGTCGTACCCCGTCTCTTATGAAAATTTTATAAAGAGCTCTGTTTAACTTTCAACTAATATACGTCCGCGGTCACAAAGGTATGTTTATGTCCCTTCTTTAATTCTTCAACAACAATGCTTTTGTAGTTACAGACAATAAAGGAGCACGTAATTCTTTTTACATTTCTAAAATAAACGTTTATTGTACTATTACTTTAGCTTAACGTTTCACGACTGACATTATATTTTATTTTGATACTTTTACCGAATGAAGACATTAATTGGTTGTTTTCATTCATTTTTCATTTTGATTACACATATTTATATTGATATAAAATGTACTAATACAGTCTGTAAAAAAACAATTATGATACCAAACGCATTGATTTAGTAAAAGGCTATTTTCTCTAGTCTTTAAATTTACTGAAAACCAATGCTGTACTAAGGTAAAAGACCAACCGTGCTTTAATGAAGTTATATATGGATACGCAACCGTCTGGCTTACTGTCCACGCTGCTCCCTTCCGGCGCCACCTGTGCAATGCGTAACCGTGTTGCCAACTGATAAACCGTTGCCAGGTTTTTCTCCGCGCGCCGCTGTAGTCTAACGCTCCAATGCGTACGTACACCGGACAATATACGGCCCTATATTTTTTAACTCCAAGCATAGAAAAATGTATTACCGCGTTTCCTTCTCCTCGTCGTGGGAAGTCGACCGAAGAGATATCCCTTATGTGCTTTTTTTCGCTGCTCCCGGGATGATTTAGTGGTCCGCGGCCTACGTAGGAACAGTATAGAACGTCAACACGTGCTAACAGCGCCATAAACGCGTGAGTTAACTGCCGAACTTACGGCACTTTGTGAAATATGACGCACCCTGTAGCCGCCCTTATCACCTTGCTGATTTCGTTTTACAGTATACCCTAGTTTTCTCACCCTGACACTAAATGGAAACCGTAACTAAAACTTTTAACTTTCACTACGCTACATCACAAAGGAAGCCAATAAATTCCTTAAGAATTTAAATGTAAATGTAAATTGTAATCCTTACGTATATTATAAATTAATATAATAGTGTATTTGTTGCTTTGTGTAGTGGAGTAACCGTATCAGTGACGATATTGTACAGTTGTAGTTCGTGACGTAGCCTACTTTTTATCTTTTAAAAAGTACAACTACGGAAAAATTACCACAAATGTTTTTGCAGGTGGCAAAATCTCGTGACATCTAAATTTTTATAACGACCGTCAATAGGCTGATCATCGATTAGCCTACTCTTTAATTTTGGTGTAGGAATTTAAAAAGATCTGTAAAGAAAACCTAATGGTACCAATGTCATTTTGGTTATGATATTATCTTTAGTCAGTGATTAAAATATCACTAAAGTTGAAACCTTTTTTACGATCGACTCGAAATTTCCTGAATTTGGTTTAACTGAAAACAACCAAGCAAACAAACAAAATCTGTTTCAGACAACAGAATTTATTAGTGTAACCTTTTTTTTGGTAAAGTGCTTTTATTGAGCTTTAAACCTACAATTTTTTCACTCTTACTTCTTTTTAACTACTTACATATAGGAAAAGGTTTTCTATTTGCCTAGATTATTTTTGTTTAGATGTTATGGTACGACACCGCCAATCGGCAGATTAGTCTTTAGAGCAAATTATTGAATCTTGCGAAGATTGGCCCCACACTCTGATTCCTCATGGTAAAAAAATATTACAGTAAAAAAATTCCGAAGAGATTATTCAAATCAAGGAGAGATGATTTATGAGGTCAGGTTTGTAAGATTTGTCTGAAGTTCAAATTTTTCATATAAAATGAAATTATACATTCGGGTAATTGCTGACATACAGTAATCCTCCCTATAATACGGTAGATTGGTTCCGCGTTATATGAAAACGAGTTCTAAGAGTATTCTCGTATAATATTAAAATACGTTATAAAAGTACCGCGCTATAGGGGATTACTGTACATATGCATTTATATCAGCATTACATTTAATATTTACTTTTGTTTATCAAATAAAAAGCGAACCCTCTCTATGAAAAAGTGTAAATTGCCCAATTTTTGTTCAAGAAACAGATGTTCTGTAACACTTTTCAAAATTTATGACAAAAGGGTACGGCGATATGCGAGCATACACTACACTCACGGCTATTTTCTTTATTACGTGCTAAACTTTAGCAATGCTCGAGAATTGACGGTATGTAACATTTCAGAAACACGTGTGCCTTTGACAATATTTCACAGAACTTATTAAGTTAGCTAGTATGATTTGACCAATATGAAAACGATACGGGATGCGAGGCTAACAGAATTATTTTTTGGGATTAAAAAAAATTCTTACTAAAAAACTATCAACATTATGTCTTAATACTTTAGATAGTTCATATTGTGTCAAAATGTAATACGACAAAACGAACTCTCGAACGAACGGTTTGTTTGTAGGTATGTAGAAATTTATGTGGCAATTATTAATGTAGTTACAAATAAACACAGTCTAGAAATTGCCAAATTCAATTATGAAATTGATAAATTACTATTTGAATTTTATTTTACGAATTTGTTTCATTGGGTTAATGCTATTGTCGGCATTAACGAGCGTTTTAATTAAAATACTTTGCAAAACGGGAAACCTTAGGAGTGCTTTGTGAGCGATCGAGAGAAATGTTTTCTTATTAAACTTTTTTATTAATTTGTTTTTTTTTTTTCAAATTCAAATAAAAGCTCGAACATATCGAGTTTTTACTTATAATTAACCCCCGGTCACACCTGCGGGGTTTCTCTTCAACTTTGACCAAGGAATCCCGTCGACTGCCCACTGTGAAACACGATCTATGGTTTTCCTGTACCAGTTTCCATTTCTAAACGCCGGCTAATCGAATAACGATTATATTAATCGGGTTTCACGTTATAAATGAAGGTAATATATATAAACACACCGTTAAGTAGCGAAAATTTAAAAACAAAGACGCTTGTTTCAGTTAAATAACACCACTGACTAGTGTTAAACAAGGCAATATGACTTGTATTGAGATATTATTCTACAAATTGCCAAGTGAAATAAGTCAAGTCAGCCTTAATAATTAAGGCAGAATTATAATTCTCCACCTCAGCTTATTTCGTAACAGAATCCACACGTAATGACTTAATATTAGAGTTCACATGCAACTAAATGTTTTTTTTTCTGCCTGTTTAGTCTATTTAAAAAAAAATCACCAAACCATTATGTGGGCGATGGATCGTATTTAATTATTTATTATAAATTAATTTTAAAGAAGCAAATGTTGTTGTTAAATTACTATCCGCTTTATATTCTTTTCATTATTTTATTTATCGATGTTGTCAATGTGAAAAATCTAGTTGATAGAAAAATTTATTAAATATAATATTTTTGTACTGAATTTTAAACTACTAATTATTTTATTAAAGAAAACGATAACGAAATAACGACCTGAAACGACATTGGTGTATTTTGAGTCTAAGTAAAATATCAAATAAAAATTAAATTTCTTTTCCATCAACCTAGCTTTTAACCGTTTACAAAAAATACTTTTATAATCAACATCAACAACTTATACCTTTTTGTCGGTTTAATTTAATTTTTGAAAATAGCTTATAATAGCATAAACAATATATGATAATTAATCGAAGTTAAATCATTTACTCAATGCATTAAAAAATATTTGTAATCTAGAGTAACTTAAATTTTTTATATTGGCTTTTATACTTTAACAGTTCACACATATTTCAACATATTTCAGAGTATTTTAGCAAACCTGACTGTTTAGTAAGAAGGAAGAAAGGTAAATAAAGTCCGATCTGTAATCAAAGTCGACTTAAACTACCCCGCACAAATCATGCCATTAATTCTGCTACACAAATGTTACAATTTGGTAAGTTGTAGCAAGTAAGCACTAAGTTACACGCTGGCGGCGCCCTGCCTAGCAAATTTAAGCAATTCCTCCCTTACCGCTAAACAAATTTGACGGCTCTAAGTTAGCTAAAGTTTGTATATGTGAACAAAATTGCATTTTCACTTCCGTAAAGCGTTTCAAGTCCTTAAGTCTACCACTATAGAAATTACATTTCAAAATCATTGAACATCTTGACAGCAATATTAAATATGTTCTGTATATTAAAGTTTAGCCGGCTCTAGTTATCATTGTACCTGTATCGAAACAAGTTTCCGTGATTGTTAAGGTGTTTAGCGTCGAATATGTTATTAGGTGAGAACAAATGAAATTTTAAACACCTCTTTATGATTTTATTAGATTTATTAGAATAGATATTTATTAGTTTATAAACAGATTTGAAGAAAGGAATATGCTCCCATCAGTAAAATATCAGAATAACAAAACTCGTTTTATCTCATAAATTCATACTAAGATTAAAGGTAGGGCTTGGACATGTTGTTCTTTAATATCAAAGTGTCAAAAAAGGACATTTGTAGGAAATTGTTAAATTAAAAATTCATGAACAAGATATCTGGAATTCAAACCTGAGATGAAAATATCATCTAGAGACCTTTGTACAACTTGACCATTAAAATTGATTCAAAGAAAAACATTTTTTTAAATAATATAAACTTCTCACTTTATAGTTTGACATCCTACTAATCAAAAGTTTACTTTATATTTAAACTATAATATGGATGTCCAGTAGGACATATATTATTATCTATAGAAAATGTATTTATATATGCGACAATACTATCTTTCGTATGTGAAAAAAATATCAATAAAAATAAATATATTTTACTCTCTTAAGTTTTACTCTACTTCATGTCCAAATGAAACAGTAAACAAAAAAAAAGTACTGAGCGTACTAACGTGTATTTTCCATGACGTCATTATGCACAGTGACGTTAGCAGCGGAGATTAATTCCGATTTGAAATCCGCGAGTCGGAAGCTTTTAAATTCGCATAAATACAACATGCACCGGGCGGCGGTCGCGTACCGCCTTTATCAATTACGGACGCCGCCCCGCTGTCGAAAAAATTGTAAATGGATCTGATGGATGCGGTAAAAGTTGATTAAGCAAACTGTGCCAACAATAGCTTCGTCATGTCTTTCTTCATATTACAAATGTGAAAGTGGGTGCGTTTGTAAGTTTGTACACCTTTACAGGCAGCGACGAAATAACTTATCGATATATTTTTGCGTGTTTGTTGGTTCTTACAAGTAAAAAGGAGAAATAGACCAATTTTTTTAAGTAGACAAATTTTACACGAACAATAATGGCAAGACGCAAGCAACGCAAATAGATTAAAAATATAGAAAAGTAATACGAAAAAAAAATTGAGATGTTTCACTGCCTTGCCAAACCTATGCAGATGTTAATATTACATTCAGATAAGCAAACGTTTTATAATTTCGATTTTAGCCTTAAATTCATAGTAATTCACATTTGTTTTAACGAATAATAAATATTACGTCAGAAACGTTCATAGATTTTCACTTTGAAATATAAGTTTTTGTAAAGAACTCACGTCATAGGCTTCAACTTCCACCGTGAATCATTCGTTTGAGATCAGACAAGAAATCATTCAAAGTTGCTTTGCAGCCGATTATTGTATTTATTAACAAATTATAATGCATACGTCATGACATGTATATTTATATAGGTTTTTGGTACTTTAAAGTTTTGTATGTCTAGAAGGCAAATTCAAGTTCCTTGGATAAACATGGTGTGTAGAAACTTTTCCTTTGTTAAAATAATAGTTGCTCTATATATTTTTTAACTTTTATATAGATTAATTTGACTATTAAGCATTTTATCATGATTTATAATAAAAATCAGTCGAATTATAGTTTCATGTTTTATTCTTAATGGTTATTCTCTACAATGCACAGGTACATTTCGGTATACCTGTGTAGATTAGTATTATATCCAATAGCAGCATAAAAACAATGGAACGGATATGAACCTCCTATAATTAAAATGTTCGACACAAACGCGGATACATTCAATATTTAATTAAAATGCCCGCGCTGACGGGCACTCATACGATCCGCACTTTGACGATTTTGTTGAGCTCCGCATATAGCCGATATTTCAATTCCCCTCCGCGAACAACACTTCAACGTATCAAAGTGGGAACTTTAACATTCAGTCTACATTTTATTAAACTTTCAGATAGTTTCGTGCTGCAAATTAAATACAAGCGTAGCGCGTACAAAAAAACGTTAATAAAGGACATAATTTAGACTGGCCTATACACACGCGCATACATAGTTACGCGGATACATTATCGCCATATGAAACGCGCAATATATTCGTTTTAATGAAAAGCCAGCCTCCTCGCGAAGCGAATTGCAAACCGCATTCTGATATAAAATTTTAATATATTTAATTACAAATGGCTTAACAAACGAAAAATATTTGCTCATTTGGCCGGCGCGCATGATAAATTAATTGTAAATTACTTGGAAACGCGCGTTTCGGGGGCAGACGGTTGAAATTTTAAAATGTTGGAACAACCGCGGCAACGAAATTCACGGGCAAATAATGAGGGGCGAATTAAAAATGCAAAAATTGATTAATGGACCGTTGCGTTGTCGGGCAAATATGTACTTAATGAATGACTCAGTGGCCGCCACGCTTCCGGCCTGTACTTTGTTCGAAAGTACATATTGAGCATATTAAGTTAAATTTACACTCTTTAGATACGGCTCTTAAGATAAAGTTATGACGCAAATAAAATATTCGATAGAACAAAATCTAAAAAGTCTTCTTAATTAGTCTATCTAGTTAATAATTCTTACGTGCATTACATTGCAAAATGTATTGGAAAAAATACACTTGAATATTAACATTACGAAAGTGTTAAAGGATTATGTTTTATTGGCTAGCACTGATATATATTTATTTTAATTTTACTGTTGGTTTGATAATGTGATGCTCTGTTTTACATCAGATAAGTAGATAAATATATTGAAAATCTTGGTAAGGTATTAATTGTTTATATATAAATATATTGCTTTGTTACTATTGTTCACGCGAAACAATTTATTTAAAGATTGTATATATGAGCATTTTTTTTTTAAATTAAGTGCGTATGGCAAAATATGACAGTTAGTTAACTTCTCCGGCTAAATAGTATTCAAGATAACGAAAGGATATTTATAAATATACACACACATATATAGATTTGAAACTAAAAAAGAATCTCATATTATAAAAATAATTAAATGTTCACAACCTCATTTTACCCGTTATAAGCATAAGGGCAGTGTGTATACGTGATAATAAAACGAAGCTTCAACACATTCGCATACGCACTTGTGAAATTACATTGTAAATGGAAGCCGTCATTTAATAAAAGCGAACGCCCCGCGGCGGTCATCGCGACCGGAAATCAACATCGCTCAAATTTGTCATGAACTGTAAACCAATCGCAATCACTGGCGGTTAAACTTAATAATGGAGTGAATCGTTTAATTGCTTTGTTATGTACTCAATGACAACGTGATTATTTACATGCCTGTTACGTACGGACCCCTAAAGGCTCTCGCCGACACAGCATGACACCTTTTACGTCAATAACTAAAGAATATCGACG
>DWHO01001786.1:0-14544 GCA_018247575.1 Eurytides lysithous rurik | reverse complement strand
TCCTCTTGGCTTCGCCGTGGGTGACCAGGCCACGGTTACTAGAGCCCCTCCGCCACGACAAGGCGGGAACCCGTCGGTGGGGACAGTAATCCCCCCTAACACTACTCTAATAACGCCTTTTCTTATTAAACGCGAATACTACAACGCGTTTTCATAACGCGGAATCAATCTACCGTGTTATAGGGAGGAATACTATTTGTGGACCAGTGTGCAAATATTCAAGCAAAGGACCAATATATATTTTTTAAGAAGCTTACAATGTTGTTAATGTCTTATTACATATGGTTATTGTTTGTATTTTATTTGTTATTTGTCACTCACGTCCTCGACCCTGTAATCAAATTTAAAAAACGCCCTGAAAATCAACTTAATTTACATCGAGTCTACTCCTACCCGTTTATATTTAATTTAATGAAGTTGAGATTTTTTTATTAATACTCAATAAATTAAGTCGATCAGGTTTGTATGAGGTCGCTGAAGCGATTTTGACCACATCGCCCAAAAACCTACAGTTATCAAAGTTAGATTAAGAATTAGAGACTACATTTAATAGTCTCTTTCTGTTTGTTGCCTAAAATTAATAGGTAAGTAATAACTTAACAAATTTCAGAAATCAAATCTATGTAAAGCTGCTTTTTAGTATTTTTTTTTAATAACTTATGTGTAATAATACTATTCGAATATCGCACGGCAATGTTTTTAATGGGTTACCTTTACAAAAGTTATTTACACTGATGCTGCCAAATAGTTCGGTATATAAAATCCAGGCAAAAATGTTCTTAAAAGCGTTAAGTTTATTATTATCGTTTACGAAATATGTACATTTATTAAATCATGCCAGAGAGTATTTTGTAAAAACAAAAAATCTTACAGCTTCGTAACTTCGTTAAATAAACATATCTCTTCAGAAATATTAATCATTTACGCAAACTATCAATATTTTGCTGCAGGTAATATTCAAGAATATTTAATTATTTTTAAATTTTTACTATTAATTGATTATTAAACAGTAAATATGAGCGCTTTCTTTAAATTTATGACATACTTATTTTCAGCCCTATGCTAAATTTTATTAGTCAAAGTTCTGATAATGGTGAGATTTTTGATTACTTGTATCACATCCTACTAAGATATGTGTTGTGTTTCAAACTTCAGTGTACCAAACAACCATTTTTATTTATCTAGTCGTTCAAAATTATCAAATGTTTTCGCGTCATTTAAATTTAATAATTCTTAGGTATTATTTAGATAAAATATTTTTCTTTAAACTATGCATTTTAACCCATGCAAATTCAAGGGTTAGTCTTTTAATTTTTAAGCTGTATTTTAAAATACCTTAATTGGCTATCTGACATATTATTAAATTAATTTAAATGAAAATAATGTTTAAAATAAAGTTTTTATTTAAATTTGGTCCATGGATATAAATTGTACAACATTACATTTACAATTACATTTTTTTTGGTATACAGCTGTAATGACTTTCTTGATTAACAATTTTACATCTACCGACTACTTTTGGACATAAATTTAATTTTTTTTTCTAATCACAATAATAAGACATTTCTTATGCACTTACAAGAACTATCACAATGTGCGACTTAAGCTACTTATTTTATTATTTAAACTTCACTTTCTTACGAATTAATCAATTAACAATAATAATTATAATAATAATGATATGGAATAATATAAGCGTCTTTTCAATCTACAAAGAAACTATATATCACGTTTGGCCATTAGTCCACTCGCCTTCCATTCTCCAGACAGAGAAAGCGTAACTTAACTTGTCTTGGGCGAGGTACTTCCCATGCTCGCTGCCAGCATCGCTGCTTCCATCGTTGCTGGTAGCAGACTCGCTGTTCGAGAGAATCTGGTATAAAAACTCGATGTACTGCGTTGCCAATTGTAACGTTTGTATCTTGGACAGTTTGTCACTCGGCAGCGACGGTATGATCTGTCGCAAGCTAGCAAAGGCCTCGTTTAAACTCTGCGTCCTCTGCCTCTCCCTCACGTTGGCCATCACCCGTTGTATTTGTATCTCCTCGAACGACTGCGTCTTCTTTCTCGAAGATTTCGATGAACGCTTCCGCGACCGCCTCTGTTCGTCGTTGTCGTCGCTGCGCTCTTCGGTTGACGCTCTGTAAACCGGCTCGCACGATTTGGGCATTTCATTATTCTCATAGAAACCATTAATTCTGTCCTGCGAATTGGAATCGTCGAAGTAGAAGCTTCGAGATATTTGCCTCTGTCTCTGATCAGGCACGTATAGCTGATCGTATGGCGGATATTGGGGCTGTTGGTAGTCGCGTTCCTCACTATCGAATATGATGTTTGAGGGCCAAGCCTGTTGTAGCGTCGTTCTCTCGGGTCCGTTGCTCAAATCCATAAGGTGTGCCGGCGACGAAGGCGCGAAAGGCTGCGCTTCGTGTCTTTTCACTTCCACGGGCACGTAGCGGTAGTAGTCGTCCTCTTCTGGACAATCGGGCTCCTCCTCGCGTTTGATCGGCACTATTCTTTCACAAGCGTCGTAGTTCATAGTTAAGGGTGCGATCGGGTAAAGTGGTGTTGGCGTTTCGTGCAACATGTGCGCGCGTCGCGGTCGTCTACTGACTGACTGCGCTCTGCGAGACGAGATCCTTAACCGGTCCGCCCCTACCCGTCCCTTCATTGACAATACACAAAAAATAGCCACCTCCACGACGCGGCGGCTAGCGCCTCCCGCCCAGCGCCGCCCCCTACCCGCGCGTGGGGTTGCCTGAGTGCGACAAGGACGGACACACTAAAGCCACGCTGATCGTTTTCTGTTTATCTTGTCCATCATTTCACAACGGTATTTACTGTTAGTATATAGTATTCTGTATGTTTATGTACATTCGGACGCCATGACCGATCGCATCGGTGGACGCACATCCTGTCCCGACATCGACACGTTATTGCTTGGTGGCAAAGTTAATAAATCATCATGATTTATAGTTTGCGTCTATATATTTTGGGAGTCCATTACATTAGATATATCTAATGGTAAATGTAATCATACTATAAGTAACTTTGTTTAACATGTTTGGAAAGTAAAGAAAATATCTTCTGAATGTTTAAACTACGTATGTGTTTATAGGTAACATTCGGCGCCACCCTTGCTTGAAAGTTTTTTGTGCAGTCGCGTCGTCCTGTCGCCCGTTATCCTAAAAATATCTTTGACGCAATCGAACCACAAAGCCCGATCCCACGAGCGTACCGCGGCGGTGATGCCTTCTACCAATATTATAAATATTTTATTTATTTTATCTACGCTCCTTAAGGACGGCTGCGGCGGCAATCTGGACAGTGTTACAAGAGATTTTTTTACAGATCTGCTGGCTGTTCGTTGTGTAAAAAAATTGTTTATAAGATATAAAAATGGACAACCAACACGTACCTACAAATCAAACCATAATACGCCGATGGGTGTAACCAAAAAAAAACATTAATGTAAGTTAATAAAAATATGGCTTTGATGGAAAACCATAAATACAAAAATTACAGTTTTACCGTAGCAGAATAAAAGTTAGATTCTGCTACGGTTATTAGATAGAAAATCGTGTGTCAATAGAAACATCTTTTATTTTGGAAGTGAAAAATTGGATAATAGTTACGCTTGTACGAATAGATAAATATGGAGGGATAAATACAAATGTCGGCTGATTAATCTTAATCCACAAACCCGTTCCTATTAAATATACAAAATTTATTAAAAATAAAAATAATAACAAGGTCTGATAATTTATTTGAATGCGTGAATGTCTTTTTTATTTGGTAAAGCTAAAAAAATTATATTATATCAACGATGTATTACGTAAATTCCAGCTGAAACTATTTACATAATTTTTTCATTTTGATGAAACTTTTATTTGAACTTTAGTGACCTGTTCTATCTATTTAATTAGATGACAGATCACTATATTTAGTAGAAATTTATATTTACATCTTTCCAGTTTTACTTTGTAATTTGAGTTTATATTCCCTGTCGGCTGTCAATACTACGAGTTATAACTGACTTTCTAAAAGCATGTGTCCAAGCCGACATTCAATATGGTTCTGTATATTTTATCCAAATACTGTTTTGATTACAACGTAATTAGTTAGTTCGTAGTCATTTTTATTTAAATTTACTTTTTCTGGTTAAATAAGATCTTGTTTTTAAATAATATATAATGTCAGTGAAGTGAATGCACATATTTTAATATTGATGATTTTTATTCTTTGTTATTTTTACACATAACTAGCGATTGAACATTATAAATCAACCAAAGTATTTTTATTTTTCTTTATTGCAAAGCATAATTTTTGTGACATTCGCGATATAAAAAACCAAGTTTATGACATCGATATAATAGACGTAAACGTTTTCATTGCCTAATATTGTCTCTAACAAAATTGAAATTTTTTAACCTGCGCAATAGGCTGAAATGCATATAAAACTTTTCTCACCACGTGTAATTTGTGCATAATGTAACAACTAAGAACCTGTGTCGATTAAACTCTATTCTTATTAATTTAAATGTAAGATTTAATAGTGTGACCCATACAGACGGCGTCTAAATATATATTTTAACTCTGATACTCTACTATTGAAGGTGTTTAGTTTGTGTATGTCTATTATTTTGCAAAGTATTATAGAATGGATTTTAACATGTTAGATATGTCAAGGTTGTAGGAGCGGCAGAAGCCATATATTTGATAGATGAATATTATATGACAATATTTATAAATAAACGGTAAAGAGAGAGAGAGGAGGGAAGAGAAGTTTAATCGGTTATTATTATTAAGTTTCAGTTAATTAAGTTCTGAGGAAATGTTATCAATGTTAGCCATCTAGAATATAATCACTTCTCCTCTTCGAGGCCTTTAGATGGGCCTCGTAAGATTAGCGCTCCCGGCAGAGCTCCGCCTTCCTGCCTGCCCGCCTTGTTGCAACATCATGCAGATTTTATCTTATAGAATTCGGATTACAGTCCCTTTAACTATATATTCTACTGATTTTAACTTATTAAAATCCCTAGGCTTATGCAAATAAAGCAATTTAAAACCTTATAAACTTCCGTCTGGTCTTCTATCATATTTTATTAATAATTAATTAAATATATTAATCAAGAGGACCGTCAGTGGTAGCATTTTTTTTTTATTTATAGATGTTTAATAGACAGGTACAGAACTCTACAGCTCATATTGGTGTATTTTAAGAACCCTACCGCGACATGCGCGATGTAGTGGAGTTATTTATCGTTTCTCCTTCATTCCAGGAATATTTTTGTATTGTCAGTCTTTATTTTTATTTTTTTTTAGATTTCACATAATTCTGCGTATCGTTTATAAATAAGTAGATTTAAATATTATTTTAATTTGTAGTGAATTTAAAATATCATATCGATGTGGAAGAATGCTTCATGAATAAGAATATATGTTTACATAAAAATAATGTATGTCTCTGTATGTATAGTATAAATGTTTAGGGGTATATAGACATAACACTGACTTTTTGCCTTATCGCTCTCCAAGTAATCGGAAACCCAGCGTGTAGCAAGTTTTGAAATATATAATATTTATACCCTTAAAATATAATTCCTTTCAAATTCCTGATAATAAAAACCGATAGTCACAGTCATTGAATTAAATATTTTTAGGATACTTCTCTCCCATATTCTTTAAAAATGACCACTCCAATATCATATTTCAACAACTCATAAAATTAAATTATTCCTAAAATTATATCGGAAATTCTTGAAAATAGAACGGGCTCGATAGATTTAAGTGGCTCGTACCTAAGAACCTAAACCGGATTCGAAATGACTCACGCACTAACATCTGCGAAACACACAAGATAATATTCGAACTGGCAGTAAGTTTCATTCGTGAACAGAAATGCTCTTACCGTTATTTTATCTGCTTTCTCACGCCTGACGGTGTCGCCATAGATTACTTCAGGAAACTGTCAGAAAATCCATATGTTGGGTGTGCGTAAAATGGCGGGAAGCTACGTAAGTAATTATGAATGAACAGAACTAATTCTTAATGTTTTTCGGACAGCAGGCGTCCGAATATGATTTATAAAAGTTGAAGAAGTTAAATACAAACATATATTTTTTTCTTCAATAGTTTACTGTCATCGTGCAGTTATGATTATATAAAATAATTTTGATGAAAGGAGCCTAATCACGGTTACTGAAAATAAGAACATAATATTTCGTATCATCTCACGATTGATATTTCATTTCATTCGTGTTCACGTTCTTAATTGGAAAATATTGAAAACTTAATTTGTTTTACAAAGAATTAGGTCTCCAGTAAACAAATGTATATACGATAGAGAACTATAGTTAGTAATTATATTGTGAGCCGGTATAATAATGATAAATTAATCTTCTCACTATTATGTACGCATGTTCTATAAAAATAATGCGAAGCATCGGCATCAATGAGCAATGATCTTTACTAATGCGGGCTTAAGATAAAATGTATGCGCATCATCCCCTTGTTAGGAGGACGTACAGATGTTTTAGCCGAGAGAGATTAACGCCTTGCTAAGTTTATTTTGTTAAGAGTTTTACGACGCGGTGGTTTATTTTCAAACTTTCAGTTTGCGGGTGAAGTGACACCTGCTTAAGATAACGAGCGCAGTACGCTTCAACTTGTTTGCGTACAACGAACGAAATTATTTAATAACAATATATTAGCCATTGGAAAAATAATTTCGAATATATCTTAAAGACCGACTTGCTGTTTATGAAACCAATCTGATTTGTGTTGGACTTCTTAAATGAGTGAAAATTATTAAGGGTTATAACTTACAGTATATTGATATTTTACATCTAATTAAAAAAAAAAAACAAATAAATAATGACAAAGAAAATCAAGTATTTACTTCTCTATTAAAAAAATAGAATAAAAATTCGTTATAAAGCTACAGTCCAATAAGGCTTTTACCCCATTTTTTTTTAGTTTTTACCCCACTAGTGAGGAGACGGCTAATGTTTTTGTTTTATTCTATTATTTTTGTTTTCTGTTCAGATAAGAAGCCGCCTTCTAGAATTCTCTTTACCCAAACCCTTCACAAAACAACATTGGCGGGAATGTACATTCCCACGAAAACTTACACCGCATCTGTGCGCAATATGCCAAAAATAGCGTTTGGACGGCGATGACCATTGTTTCTCCTGGATAATAAAAACGGAGATTAGGTTCTAAACGGCAATATCGTAATAAATAATAAAGCGTCTTGGAAATGTTCGGTGCCATAAAACATCTGCGGAGGCCTCCACAGCTGCGTTTAGAGGAAAATACGTCACACGTGCGCCGGATTCATAGCCCCAACTACGTTAACTACCTGCTAAGCTGATAAGGAGTATTGTTCCAGTTAAGCGTAATTCGCTAATGCTTTTTAATCAATTATTCAAATACCTGTGAACTGTAACAGATGGCCTTTTCAGTCTTGTCTCGACTTGTTACTAATTCGATTGAAATAAAGAAATCCTTTGTGTAAGAGGAAAAACAAAATACTTCGTTAGAAGTATTTCGAAAAGAATAGATAACAAACAAATTAGCGGTTATTCAGATGGCGACTGCTACATTGAAATTTAGTTATTCGATCAGGAAATATATTGCCAGAATATTCAAATTTATTTGTATTTCGGTTAATCCGAATGCAATATATGTAAATAATATCTGAAATCTCACATGAGAATATTCTATATATATAAATAAGTACAAAAATATTTTAATACATATTTGTTTTGTTTTTAAAACATTTAACAAAAATACATTTTTGCGTTTCTGTTTATTTTATGTTTTATAAAAGAGTTTGTGATGTTTATAAGGTGTCAAGTAAACTTAATTTTTTTTTAACGAAATACAAGCCTTCAGTGTTGACAATGCAATTGAACTGCATTTAAGAACCGACGATGAATATATGCGGCGATAAACTAAACATATTAGCCGCCATCTTACTTTCCAATTTGACCAGGAGAATAAGTCTCGACTACGGGTACAGGACGCAGGGTACACCTCCGGCGAGCCGTGCACAGATGCGACGCATGTGTGGCGCTCTCTTCATGTCGGTGATGCCGCCGACGCCCGTCTACGGGCACCATAATGGGTGCTGAAAAAAAGACAGTCCTCTAGGTCTAGGTTAAGTAATTAGTAAAAACGAATGTCTAAGATGAAACTGTTTTGTACACTTTATTATATTTTTTATCTGAATTTAAAGTCTCGATGACTAAAACGCTAAACCGGGACGTCTATAGGTACTATATCATAAAACTACTTCGTTTTATGCTATGTAGTCTTTGCGGGAATAGAAGATTTTTTATCTTTATGATTTCCTTCATATATATCATGATACATAGTACATAGTCATGGTACATAGTCAGTTAGTGTTTTAAACAAACTAAAATGATTGAAACTGTGTAAATCTGTGCTGTTTTCAACAGCCAAAGATAAAAATCGTCCACCTCTTGTGACTTACAAAATATCGTACTTCTTATCATATTATTTGTTTGTTTAATCTTTTCGAACGAACTAAAATGTTTAAAGTTCAAAAAGTCAGATTTTGTTTTAAGCTTTGTCCCCAACATGCTTTACGTTTGGTTAATGTAATAGCACCCCGTATTGTCCAGCGTTCACACGAATTGTTTTGTTTCAGCAGATGCCAGTAATGCAACCGGTCGGCGTTCCTCCCTACTCGGAACGGTGCCAACTAATTACGCGCTGTCACCTAACCTGAACAAGTATTTTTAATTGATAACTTACGTATCTTCCTTTTTAAAGCAGCTTATCAGTCAGCGAGTTGAAAAACTACATTTTTCTATTTGGAATCGATGCACGAGATCTTATAATGACGATCGTTTGAAACGTCGTCGATAAACAGTGTCGAAAAAGTGTAACTAAAATTGTGACTATTGGCAGTAAATAATCAGAAGACAGAGGGATTAATAAAATGGAAAACTAGATCATATTATTGTTGTTAAAATCGATTGCAGCAAAGTGTGATTAAAATTACAATCACAATGTACAAAAAGAAAATTCCTTTAGAATTATGTTAGTAATTATCGTTTACATCTATATATTATATATTTGTGTATAAAAGACCCGTTGTGTTTATAAAGTTATATAATGGAAATAAATAAGGTGTCAATAATGTAAATATTATTTTCATAAAAACGTTTTGTTTTTTTTTTACTTCGACACACAGGCAACAAAGAAAATATAAAGTAATGAAGCGTTCCAACTATGCGTCACTATCACCACATTTATCAAATTTAGTCTAAAGTTTGGATTTAGTTAAGGTTTCAAAGTTCCTATAAGAAACCTATAGATGTTACTATATAGCAAATACAGAAAATCAGATAAATATATAAATTGTAATGCTTAAATAAGAAGTTTTTAAAATGTGCCGTGTATCTTAATAAACTTTAACCAAAAAAAATATTTTTATTTCATTAAATGGATTAGCACCCCTTGTACACAGGGCATTCAATCATAATAAACACTAAAGTACTAATAACTTTAGGGTTTATTATGATTGTATATAAAAAAATGTTTTAATTATATAATTTAATATATTTAGTTAAAAAATTATGCTTTGGTATGGCTAAAGTCTAAGGTTATTACACGCATTATTTTTCAAACACTTGTACTTTTGTAAACTGAAATATAAATAAAATATTTAAAAAAAATCACAGCGTGTACATTCAACAATCCAGATGTAAAAGTGAACAAGTAAAATCCAAGGGGGAAAAGATCGAGAAAAAGCGTTATACTAAATCATTGGTGGAAATGTCAACGTATTTTATTGTGGAGAGTTCGCAGCGAGGTTGATTCTAAGTTTTCATTGGACTTGAACCACAAACTTCAAACATGTTAAAATCAAATTGGTAATGCGGCTTGACGGAAGTAGTACTTTTTTACGTTCATTTTAGCAAGTACCTAGCGTGTGTTGCGATGTCATGTAGAGAAAAAGATTTTTGCTTTTATGATGTGTTAAAATCATTATAAAACGTGTAGTGGTCAAACAAATACAAATTAATTTTTACGAACAGGTTTTTTTTGTGTTTTTTATGTTAGGTACTTCTTAATCATACTTATTTGTAACCATATCAAAAATAAATATATTTCTACTACTGAAAAAATAACATAATTTTCTTTAAATAATTCATTACTTTTTAAGCACTTAGAATCACGGGGACTCAATAATCATCCTTTGGAAATAAATTATTTATTTGTATTACTTAATTTTCAACTACTGGTTAAAAGACCTACTCGGGCATTTTTAAAATAATAATTTACCATACAAGTGAAGCCGCGGGCAACATATTTTTAATTTAATACAAATAACGTATTTCAAAACCTGATATTATGTATGTAATACTAATTAAATTAATAAAAGTTAGTTAAAAATAGGAAGTAAGGATTTTGGAAATATCAAGCGAATTTTTATTTTTTAATATTAATAACATACAATTTGTTACTAAAGGCTGATGTACCTAATGACATGCAAACCTCGGTAATAGTCGCCAACAGATACGGCGACCGTTTGCTAAATTTGGGATACATTCATGTAAATTTGCACGCACGTTTCCTGTATCGTTTCCTCTGCTCCTCCTCCTATCTTCCACGTTTGTCATATAAAAACTTTGTCCAATTTCTTGTTTTCATCAACGGTTGTCTAGTTGTAGAAAACCAAAAACCCTTTTATACCATGCGCTATATTTTTTTTAATGTGATTTTTATGATTTGACAAATTACGTTCATATACGTAATTACTTGATCTATTTTATGTGTTAAAACAAATATTTAGTTTTCTATGAACCTTCTTAATAAAAACTTAGATTCTGACACATTGCTGCCAACTGCTTTCCTTATTGCGCCCAATAAAAAAAATATGGCATAATTCTAGTCTACATGGCCTAATTATTTCATTCATCTTAACTCATTTACTATCTCTTTTGCGATTTAAGAATGAAAAAAAAACTTTTTATGTTCTTTGTGTTCGTGAATGAAGAATTTTTATATAAGTAAAATCACGGTTTAAAACAAATTCAAGATCAGAAACCTATGTGTGTATGATAAAAAGAGAAATGTTCTGCAGACAAAAGTTGGAGCACGAGAGGTGATATCACCTCTCGTGCTCCAACTTTTGTACCAAACTCCAACTCCAACTTTTGTACCAACGAAAAAGATTTTTATTTTGGTCCTAAGCGCACTTAGTGGCACACATAATGTATTATTAAGACCTAGTGTGTAATATTTAATGTGGCTGATGAAATTATAGAGAAGCAATAAACTAATGACGCCTGAACGATAGTCTCTTCCGTGATCTTAGCCCGTTCTGATTAAGTTTCGCTTATTTATGGACATATGCTTTTTCCATTTTAACATTATACTTTAACCGATATATATAAAAAAGAAACAATACGCGAATTAATTTATCTGTGTTGAATGAAACGTTTATAATTATTAGGATCACCAATCGTAATTCAATCCATCAACAAAGACAAGTATTATGCGTAACTGGGGCCCCCTATGCAGAAAACGGCGCATGACGTAACGAAGAACTCGGACCAAAAGCAGACAGACGCTTAGCCAGAGAATTTCATTATGCGCGCCATATTTCAAAGGCCAACCATGACACTAACCAAACCCCGATGCCGAATGACATATGAGGTCATCAGTCAATTTCTGTGTACTGAAACTGATTAAATAGATCTTAAATAACTGCCGGTGTACAAAATTTTAATTAATGAATGAATTAATAATTTTCTATATTAACTATCATTTATGAACGATAAGAATGTCTAATACGAAAAATTTGATGTTATTCTTCGTATTTCGTCAATTTTCGAGTAAAACTTCATCGGCGTTATGATGTATTTCAAATTTTAATATTCTTTTGGGATATAAAGCTAAATTTAGTTCAACCTGTATTAATTCATTAATTTAAATTTATACTCATAAACCAATCAACGATAAATAAATCTTATGATTTGAATTGTATTTGAAGATTATCTAATGATTAGTGTGTATAAGATGTTGTTTATAAAAAGTGTACCGGTACTTTCTGTTATATAGTAAGAAATTATTCCATTGCGAATATTTGCTATGCTCTGTGCATTTATATTTGAAGCAATAACGTTTTATTAAATTTCATGGAGTATTTTAATACGAAATCTGAACGGAAGCGGCTACTAAACGTATCAACGCCGCCTTGCGCTTGTTTTCAAAGTAAATACACTTATATTGGCAACGACTTGGAAATATGTGTCGATGAAAGAAATAAAGTTAATAAGTACATTCTCGCAAATAATGCGTACTCTGCGGTTAAATTTATACGAAATTTGTGACAACGCTTTTTTGGAAAAGCTTATTCAATTAAAATTAATAATTTGTAACAATCTAATCATTTTAAACAAATATCTTAATAGTCATACTATTAAGACATTTGTTTGAGCAGTTTATATTTTATATGACCGACATCTTTAAGCCAAGGTAAAATAGCAAGTATGTTGGTGTACCATTGTGCGTCATTCAACAATTGTTCTAGCGTGGCCGACAATCCGCATCAACAATTATGAGATATCGTTATTTTACAATTACTAAAGTAAAAAATCACCTTCTACGCTTTAAAGGAACTAATCATGTATGGACAGTAAGAAGGCATCTTGCTGAAGGAAAATTTAACTGGAAAGTCATAATCGAGAACTCAAGATTGAGATGATATGCTATATGGTACTGACTGGACAAGAGCAAGTCGGGGCCAATGCTCCGGGCGGTAAATTCAGTGGGCGTCCAAATTCACAAATAAATAGGCTTAACACAGAAAGAACAGCGATAGAAACATTATTTCCGGAAAGCCTATGTCCAAATGTCAATCACTTAGTGGACATCTCATAGCTGAAATTATGAAGATGATAAAGGTAAAAATAATAATAAGTGGGCGGGGGCGGCATTTTTCAGTTTTTGCCCCGCCTAAAAAAAATTGAAGATCCGGCTGTAAAACAGTAGTCATTTCAAAGAGTGGCTTATAATTTTTTTATAGAATTTGCAATCGACCGGTTTCCTTTGTGGCTGAATGTAGAAATATGTGTTATGAAAAGTTCTTGAAATGGTACTTCGGGCCATGCGAGAAATGTAAGTTACGTGAATATATCAATAATGCTTTAAATGTTTGCAAAAAAGAAATTTTAATGTTTTTTAATACCGTGTATGTTTATTTAAGTGAATGGAACTTTAATATGTGTCTGGGAAAACATTACAGCACCTATTTATGTTTACTCCTGACAGCATGTTTATCTTTAGCCGCTTTTACGATGCAGCGATGAATTATCAGCCGTCGCCCAAGTGACAGACTGTCTCCGGGAGTGAAATGAAGTAAAAGAAGACTCAAATGTGTAATTTGTATTTTTAATTGCTCTACAGGTACAATTTTTTCCAAAAAAATGTATCAAATCATCATATATCAAAAAGTGCGTCTTAGAACACACGTCTATTTCTATTTCTTACGTCCAATGTCATTTTGTATTCTTTGAATGTTTTCAAATTTATTTTATTTTCTCATATTGTTCGAACTTTTTAGGAACATAAAACCTTTACCCGTGCCTTTAGTAACATTTTGTTGTTCTCTCTCTTACGACGTGGAAGATGGACGTACTAAGAAAATACGTAGAGTTAGAGCAGAGAAAATGTAGAATTATGACTCGAAAAAAGTCTAGGTTTTATACACTGAAATAAAACGTCACAGTTCTGAAACCTTAAAAGAGGATATTAGAAGATCTTTCGAGATGTAGGCTGCCATTAGCTTTGAATTAATTAGATACAGTAATTGTCTTGCGTTGATAGGCAAGACAATTTATGATGCACACGCACACTGATGTGTGTCCTAAAATTAATGTATCCCTGCCGTGAAAAGGTACAAGATGACCTCCTCTGCACCACGGACATATGTTTAGAAATATACACTGCTTTAACTTATATTGATAGGGAAATGGATGGCAAATAAAGCGCAAGCCGTAAAAAGTCTTGAATACAAAATATTCGAAATATTTACCCTTAGAATTAAAAATAGAATTACCCTTAATTTCGTTATCGTAAATATATTGTTTTTCTAATATCATACAGAGAAAGACACGCAAAATAGAAATAAAAAGCATTTAACACATGAAAAAATAGTACTAATATGAACAGATAAGTTCTTAAAAAAATTTTAATGCTGTTATTAGTGGTGAAAATCATTTTGATAGGTTGTACATAATATTTTTTAAAGAAAATAACATATAACCAAAAAGCAGTGTTTTGTAAATTGTAGTAGTTAGTACTTTATCCTGTTGAAAATATAATAATGTTCCTTAGAGGATAATCCAAAGAGAAAATGGTTTACTATTTTTCTTTTTGGTATAGCGTTTTAATAATTTGCCCTTTTATATTTATAGATTCATACTACAAATTACACCAAATTTCTTAACGTCTCAATGTTTAAATTAATCGTAAACATTTCGCTAAAGTTACCATAACCGG